>JASKGM010011211.1:0-37211 GCA_034509205.1 Ceratonia siliqua
ATTTGTGGGACTTGAGTTGAGTGAAAGTAACATTAATTTTTCAATTCATAAAATTACCAACTTGCTTAATTTCGTTTAATACCATGATTTATTTATTAATATGTGATGAGTCTTGTGCTAGAAATAAGTGTCCTAATAAATTTTAAACAGAAAAGACAGAGATCAAATGAGATGGAGCTCACTGAATTCAAGAATCATTACCTGTGGGCACCGAAATTGACGGCTACAGCCACATCCATATTTTTTTTTTGTTTTTTTAATGTTTTACTTTTTATTTTTTTTATTTTTTAAAATTAATTAATCATTTTTTATATCATATATTTTTTAAAAAAATATTTTTTTACTATTTAATTATAACTTTTTTATTATTCATTTATAAGTTAAAAAATTTTAAAAAAATAAAAATACATATCAAAAAATACATCATATAAAAAATAATTAATTAATTTGAAAAAATAAAAAAATAATCTAAAAAATAATTAGAAAAACTGTGGGCGGTAGGGGACACAATCACAAACGAAAGATAGTGATGGGAAAGGCTTCGTCAAAAGAACAGGTGACTAATTAAGTTTGAAACAAATTTAATATATAAAGACAAGTACATACCATGTTCAGTATGAACTTGCTGTAATTTTAAGGAACACAAAATTTAAGTATTGTTCGAAACGGAAAACATGTAATCTTTAAAAAATATTATGAATAGAAAAAAACATATTTGGATTCTTCTTTTCTAATAATTAATAATTTGTTTTAGTCGATCATTTTTTCAAAATTAATGTTAATAATAAAAATATTTTTTAACTTATTTAACTTTATTTTATTTTTTATTAAAATATAGTCACTTCAGCAATTTATACACACTTATAAATACATTTTAATTTTATAAAATATTTTTAATAATTTTCAAATTATAAAAAGTTTCCGCTTTATTTTTAATATAATTTTTTTAATATTCCTTATCATATTAAAAACCCTCTAACTTATATAATTTAAGTAGGGTTAATTGTACTTATAAATAATTTTATTAGCTTTTATTTTATAAAATGTTTCATTTTCAGTTACAACTTTAGTATAAATATTAAATAGTACGATACACTTGGAGTAAATATGAGTATGACAAGACTAAGTTTAAGTGAAATAGAAATACAGGTAAAAAATTTAGATACAAATAATTTTTTTTTTTACATTAAAAACAATTAATCTCACTTAAGTGTTACTTAGCATGTTAAGAGGAAAGTTATTTTAATTTTTAAATAAATAGTAATGAAGACTGAATACTAAGAAAATGTTATGTAATATAATAATGTTATAAAAATTATCTTCAAATTTTGATTCCATTTAAAAATGATAAAGAATATTTTGCTTAAATATTTGATAATAATAGATTTGAAGGGTTTTACGGTGCTCGGGGTCCAACTTAACAGTTCAAATAAAAAAATTTATGAGATAATTATTTACAATTTCTATTATTCTTAAGTTTCTGAGCCTGTGATCCAAATTCTTACTCAAGTGTCTTTGACACCATACTCAAGCAGAAATTTTAGTGTTAAGAAACACTATGTGGGAATCCAGTATGCCAATAACACTTCTTAATAATTTTTCAATTTTTATTATAAATTAAAATTTAATTTTGAAATAAGAAAATTTTATATTTTTTCACCATAATATTTAGTTATAATCTCTCATCTAATCTATTAATTGTAATATATTACACCCTAAACTATTATAATTTAATCAAATTATTTCATATTATTTAATTGAGTGTTAAAATTAATAATTTTAATTAATATGAATTAGTTATATAATTAAAAATTTTAATAAAAATAAAAATAAAAATAAATTTATTATATAAAATGATATAAATATTCTAAAAATAAAAATAATAAATCAAGCTTAGGTCTCTAATCTGGCCAATCCAGAGCTTCTCGCGTGTGTTGTTTCCCATCTCAAAAACCCTAGGCCCTGGAATGATGCTCCTGGTTTAAATTCAATTTGCTCTTAATTTTGTTAAAAATTGAGGAATGGTTGGACTCTGAAATTGTCGTGGCTTTATATTGGTGACTGGTAGAACTGTCAAACGGGGTCGGCCAATCCAACTTGCCCCGTTAGAGCAACAACCCATCCCTTAAACTGGCGGGATGGGCTGAAAAATCTTAACCCGGACCGCCCTGCCATTTTGATGGGTTGTATTTTGCTCAATCCAGCCCACCATTTTAAACAGGCTAGGTGGGCCAACCTAACGAGTCCAGCTCATTTTGACAGCTCTAGTGACTGCTCAGATATTATTTCGACTGAAAGCTTCAAAATTTATGGGGATGTGGAAATGTAATTTTAGAACCCAAAATGGTTAAGCCGGTAGAGCATATAATAGCATGAGTTGGATGGTGATGTGATGACAACGAAAATATTTGGGAAAATAGAAAGCAATTATTGAATTGATTAAATATATGAATGATGAAGATGAAAGGTATAAACTGATGATATATATGTAAGTGAAGATTTTATTTCATTTGTTTTGTTGATATTACTGTACTTTTATATAATAAATTTATTTTGTTCATCAAAATTTTTTAATTTTTTAATTATATAATTAATTTATTTAATTAAAATTATTAATTTTAATATTCAATTAAATAGTATGATATAATTTGATTAAATTATAATAATTTAGAGTATAATGTGTTACAATTAATATATTATGAGAGAAATTAAAATGATAACTAAATATTAGAATAAAAAAATATAAAATCTCTTTAAATTAAATATGGGGTAAGCAGTCTTCATTATATAAATATCTTTCTAAATTTAATAAGTAGTCTTAATTAACTTTTTGAATTAAACTTATATCAATTAGGCATGTATAGCTATAATTAATAAAATGCTTCATTTGGTAAAATTGGTAATACTAGTAGATAATTCGCGTAATGTGCAAATGTAACAATTGATAATAGAAATGAACATAAAGGAAACAAAAAAAATAATAATTTATTTTTAATATTATTTTCTCATAATCTTTTATATATGTAAATAACAATAATTGAATTACTTTAATGTTTCAACTAAAAAATTATACAACTTAATAAATGATGTAGTGGTACATCTGATAGGTGAACAGTATAATTACAATGTAAATTGTCATGGAGACAATTGAATTATTCTCTATTTCACATTCGCTTTATATTAGTCCTTTTTGTTTCTATATAAGATTATTTAAAAGTAATTCTTCCTCTCTCTCCATTTCTACTTCAATCTCTTCATAGTTCAATTTGATGTATTAAGGTACTGCTTGTTATATAATATATTACTTATATTAATTTATTTTTATTTTTATTTTTATTTTAAAATAAATACATATTTAACTAAAAAGACAAAAAATTTGGGACAAAACTACTTAAAGAGTGGCTAAAAAAGATGTTCCGATAACAACTCACTATTTTAAAAAGAAAAAGTTGATTTTAAATTTGAGTAGTATTTTCTATAATTAAGGCTGAGTATTTTTTTATATTAAAAAGTTTTC
Organism: Ceratonia siliqua; assembly: GCA_034509205.1. Taxonomy (NCBI): domain Eukaryota; kingdom Viridiplantae; phylum Streptophyta; class Magnoliopsida; order Fabales; family Fabaceae; genus Ceratonia; species Ceratonia siliqua. The sequence goes on from JASKGM010011211.1 coordinate 3,518, forward strand.
ATTAAAACAAAATTTGAAAATTTGAAAATTATTTTTTAAAATTATCATTTTTGTTGAAACAAACAGACCTTAATACATCAAATTAAAAATTTATAAACAAATAAATATATATTATATAATGTTATAATTTTTTTAATATCTAGGTATAATAAAGTTATCTCATAAAAATTGTACAAAAACATCGATATTATTAAATTTTAATGAATAACAGAGTTGATATCTTTTTATAAGTTTTAATATTTTGGTTTGATATATAATAATATTTTATAAAAAATCATATTAATTATAAAAATACAAACAAATAGACATACATGCAGCCACTAATCATAAATAATAAATTTAAAAGTAATTTGCTAAAAAGACATTTACCTCTTGAAATATTTATTGTTTATTAAAAAATACAAAAATTATTTTTTGGTATCAAATAAACCATCTATTGTTCACTCTTTTTTTTTCATAAAAAATTATTTAGTTACAATAAATAATTATTCTATTATAAAAAATAATTATTTAATTATAAAAAATCATTATTAAGTTATGATTTGTTATTATATTATAATCATAATAAAATAATTACTTTTATAATTGAATAATATTTTATAAAATAAAAAAAAAAGAATACATGGTACGATTGAAAAATTTAGTGTCTATATAACACCAAATAAAAATTTGGTGCTCTAATAGACACTAAAAAATAGTTTTTCCTTAAAATAAATTATGAATCAAGGACATTTGCATCATGTAAAGTTAACATTTACCTCTCAAAAAGCAAACAGAAGTAGCTGGGAAGTTCTTTTGCTTCAATGCAATTTTCAGTGTTTGTAAAAAATAGAATGCAAATTAAGAATGAGTCGAAAGTGTCAAACTAACACGCTGGAAAGCAGAAAGTGCTTTTGGGAGGTGAGACGCAATTTTGCCCATTCAACACACATCCAAACATGCCCTTCGTCTCTAGCCAAATTAAAATATTTTTTAAACCATTTAATAAGTATGTTGTTTTTAGTAAAACAGATTTAGAATTTTAGAATTTGTTAAATAATTTTTTTAAATATGTTGTCTTTAATAGAAAGAGGTTTCTAGATGCAACTGAATCCACATAAACTTAGTAAGGAAATATAGATACAAAAATAATAATAGATCTAGTGAATACTACAAAACTTTGTTAATCATGAGTATGACGAAGTAGACTATTTAACTGAGGATTTTATAGTTTCAGTGATAAATTGATGTTTCAAAATGAAAATAATTATTCACACATAAATAGTCAATAAAAAATGATGAAATAGTAAATTTGATCTTTGTTTGTGTTTATTAAAAAAATTAAACTTTTAGTTTTATTGATCGATGCAATACAATATTCTATTAAAAGAAAAAAAATTTCAATTCTCCTCAACTAAGATAAATGTAGAGTATTAAATACAGTAAGACACTAACCTACAAATATAGAAAGTTTTTTTGCAAACAAAAAATTTTACAAAAACAAAAACAAAAACAAATGAATATAAATAGTATAAAATAATTTAAAATCGTTCTTAGAAAGCATATATCAAGATATGAAACTTTCACAAATTAAATTAAAATTGCAATAAAAAATTATAGGGGCTAAAATAGAATTGCCATAGTAGAAAAATAAAGGGAAATTTCTCAAGCAAGATGAGGGATTACTTTGTTATGGATCTCAGAAACACAATACTCTAATTCCTCTCCATTAACTTCTCCTTGGCCCCTTTTATGGCATATAAAATTTTATTGCATACCATATATTGGGAGAGGGTGCATGGTATAATTAAGGAGACGTGTGAAAAGATTATTCCACGTTGGGAGGAGTGAAAAGATTTTAAATAATTCAAATCCAAAAATATTTTTTTAAATAATATAATTATTTAAATAATTGTTTAACTTTCAATTATCAATAATATTTCATATTAATTATTGTAATTTAATCACCAAAATTTTTGCAATTTCAAAATTGAAAAGACTTTTTTAAAATAATTCAAAATCAAATAGCGATTCTTTTAAAATAATATAATTAATTACATAATTATATAACTTTCAATTATCAATAATTTTTCATAATTATTATTGTTCTGCCTAAAATAATTCAAACCCAAAAGATTTTTCACTTTGGGAGAGGGTGAAAAGATTTTCCTAAAATAATTCAAACTCCAAAGATTTTCTTTTTCTAAAATAATATAATTATACTTAGGTTGGGAGATAGTGCATCTTATAAGTAAGGAGAGGGGTGAAAAGATTTTAGGTAGAGGGTTGAAAAGATTTTTCAAAAATAATTAAAACCTCATTTTTATTTTTCTAAAATAATCAATTACTTGCATAATTATTTGACTTTCAATTATTAGTAATTTTTAATTACGGGGTGTACACCAAAATTTTTGCAATTTCAAAATTGAAAAGATTGTTTTCAAATCATTCAAAATCAAATAGAGATTCTTCTATGTAAAATAATATAATTAATTACATAATTATTTGATTTTTAATTATCAATAATTTTTTATAATTATTATTGTTCTTCTTAAAATATTCAAACCCAAAAGATTTTTTACTCAGGGAGAAGGTGAAATTTTTTTTTTAAAATAATTCAAATCCAAAATTTATATGTGGTGTAATTAATATTTGATATTATATAATAATTCATAATTAGTTTATTTAACAAATTTTTTTTAATAATAATTATAATCTTAAAATTTATATATTATGAATTATCAAATATATTTTATTTAAATAGACTGGTTAAATGAGATATAAATTAAATTAAATTAAATATTAAAAAAATAATAAGAAAATAACACATATAAGTATTATAAAATATCAAATGTTAGCTAAAATATTTTACTTTAGAATATAGGTATAGTATAGATAGATTGTACATTAGAGAATTTGTTTTCCATATTTCTTTCCTCCCTCTGTTCAAAGCAATATGTTTGAGAAATTTACTTCACCAATATGTTTTTTTTTTTACTCAATATAATATGTGAAAATATCTGCATGGGAACGAGTGGAAGGCAATCTATGAGCCGTAAGATTCGATCATTGGAGTCTACGTGTATCAAAGTATTTTTTTTATTTTTTTATTTCACATTTAAGATAATAATAAATTATTAAATAATTTTAATTTTATTAGATTAAATTATTTTTATTAAAATTAATTTAAATTCTTGTCAATATAATAAAAATACTAAAAAAATAATAATTAATGTTTTATTGATAATATAAAATAATAAATAATTTAAAATAAAATAAAATTCTTAAAATAATTTATTATTTTAAAATAGATGAAGTAGTAGGGAAGCAATTCAATTCACATTGATCTTTTGGGTCGTGGAGAGATAAGCAATTAAGCATGTTCGTGTCCTCAAGCACCATTTACTCTATCAAATATAGATAAATTAAATTAATTATAAGTAATGTATTAATAAGAAATTATTTGATATATTTTTATTTATATTTTAATATCTTAAACGTTAAAAGATATTTAGATATGAAAACATATTTAAAATATTTGTGTTTAATATATTATTATTTAAAGTATTTAATATCATTTAAAATATTAAATAGTTAAAATAATAGTGTATCATATTATTTAAAAATTATAAAGATATAAATTTTATGAATTTTAATTTTATTAACTTTTGTCTTTTATAAAATCATAGTGTCTGGTCTTGCTCTGCAATTTTTGAGGATATTTGTAATTTGAAGAGTAGGTTAAATGATTGTAAGAGGATGTGTCCTCTTGGTTAATTGTTGTATCTGGGGCTGTTGAGTCCTTCTTGTTCTGTTTTTGTTGTGATTGAGTAATATCTCATCCCTTTAACATTCAATCAGGTTTCTCTGTTTTTTAATTGATTCTGTCACATGGATTACAATTACATGCTGATTTCTAGAACTGGAGAACTCCATGAAAGGACATGAATATTACCTTCATGATGCTTCTTCTGATTTCTGATCCTATGATGCTTTCCTATCTGGAAGTTTTACTTCATGTGCTGGAGGATTAAGGGGCATTTATTTAGATTTAAATAAAGGGCATTGATACATGTCCTAAAGTTCTGACAATGTTCAAATTGCTGCAGATTCAAGAGCAATACTAAAGTAATTTTGAAGACTACAGACTACAGACTCCTTTAAATCTATTATTGCGTATGTATGTGTGTATTATATATATTTTTCCTTATTCTAAGGAACCGAATCTTGGATTTACATTTCTGACCTTCAGCTGGCAAAATAGATCCTCTCAGCCAAGTTTCAACTTAAGTTTGGCTTCTTTCCCAAACGCAAGATAAGGCCTTCAATACCAACAGATTCTAAGAAAAAAATACATAATCTGTATAGGCCTACAGTTAAAATAATGAAGTGAAATCCACTAATGAAATTATGGTTTCTTTCCCGCCTCGAGCCTCATTCTTAGGCTTCATAGACCTATAGTCCATGGATTCGATCAAATTGCAAGACACATAGAGTAGCAACAAGCAAAGATATTACATTTATCGAGAGGATTGAATTAAAATAATAAACGAAATTCATCAATCAAACAGTAAATCTTATATATTGAACTTTTCTCTTTTATAACATAATCAAATAGGTCATAATAAATCTGTTTGTTGTTTCTGAAAACAATTCCTTTTTACAATTAATGATTTCTCAATATTGATTGCCATATAAGTTTACATTTTTCATTTTGCTTTGGAGTTTGAAGTTAGTTTCTTTATTATTGAGTTGATTGCTTTACATTATTAATCATCTTAGAAAGGCTTCAACAAATATCTAAGTCGTCAACTATTTTAAATGAATTTCATCTCAATTATTTCGGAACTCAGTGCTTTATACTTTGTTTTATAGGCCTATAAAATGAAAGAAATAAATTTTGGGAGATAAGAAATGATTCTCTATAAAATTGTAAGAAAAAATGAAGAGGAAGTTAAAATATATAAGGAAAAAATGTACATACATCCAACACTTTTATAAAGATCCCGTGAATTATAAAAGTTGAAAAATCGAGTTTTAAACTTTCAGTTTGTTATATTTACCTTCCTCCATCCAAATTGAAATTGTGCAATAACACTAATGTTTAAACCCAAAATTTGATTTATTTTTAACCTAAAATTTGATATAGATTCAAATATTATGCATGAATCACCATTTGTGATTTTTGCAAAATCACAAGTTTGAAGATAAGAAGTTAAATTCAACAAGCTGAAAGTTTAGTATTTGATTTTCTAAATTCTATAATTCAAGAAAAAATTTGCAAAAATGTTAGAATTTAAGGATTTTCATATATTTTTCCGAATATATAATGATAATGGTCTAAATTACAATATTTTTTTTGTAAAGTATCAACTGTGAAAACAAATTATGGATAAACATGTTAATATAAAATTTTTTATACACTTTGTTCTTTTAATTAGTTTGAAATTCTTAATAATGTGTTAGTTTCATAATAAAATAAGTGAGTTAATTTTGGATTCAAATTTTTCTCTACAAATATAAATTGATATTTTTATTATTTTCTGATACACCTTATTTTGAACTTTATTCCTCTTCAATATGATCATTTTCAATTTTTTTATAACACACATAAAGCAAAATAACTAGTTGATAAACTTTTAACCCATTGTGTTCAAGAGATGGAATCAACAATTATGCCTATGGTCTATGGATACAGTGGAATCAAAAATTACGTGTGAAAGCAAAAGGAGAAGAGTGGCCAGATAAATCCAAAATTAACTTCTGGCCATATGAATCAAAAACAAGTTTGAAAGCAAAGGGAGAAGAATATAATGGTAAGGTTTTGTTAGTGATATAGAAAGTAGTAAATTGAATCTGTTATGTATGATTTATTAGTGAGTAGTTTATAAGAAATCAAAGACAGAATTGAGTCCTTAGAGACAATAAAGTCACGAAGACTAATTAACTCAAAAAAGACAAGGGGTTTATTTATTTTCCGTTTCCCAAGAGTAAAAACTCCTCAGCCTCCGACGCCGGGCTATATATATACATTACAGTACAAGCTAAACTTTTCCGTCTCCTAGAGAGAAACCTTACACCACAACTCCCTCCGCTGCTAGAGAGAAAGCTAGTTGGCCATGGATGACAGGTATATGTTTTTCTTTAGAGAACTTAATTATATCATATTCCTTCTTTCTAAATTCATTTGGTAACTTTGTGCCTCAGGAACAAAGAGATATTTATAGATATGTCTGACCATTTTGCTCCTTACCATTATTACATTTCGAATTATAGATGTTGGATAAGCTTTGTTCAACACACACCCCAACCTTATGAAAGTTATAATTCTCACAATTTTTCTCTACTTCTCATTATTGGCACTTGTAACTATACTGCAACACCATATTCAAAACTTCTTTCCAAATTTACTCATGTTTCTGCTTGTAATTGTTGCCTCAACTTTAGCTTCAGGTTTTATATCATTCAGATCGCTTTAGAATTATGGGTCTCTATCTTCATGTTTGTTATCTATTATAACTATAAAGAGTTTAAGTTAATTCCTAGTGCAGTTTCAGAATGGGTGAAGATGTTGAAGCTCAATTGGAATCTTAGAAAGAATCAAGGAATGATACAAAAATTTCAAGCCACCAACTGAATATTTGCAGTCGACCTAGTCCAGAGCTAGCACATCCAAGAGTTTCAGGCCTGGCTGTTGCAACATCTTCAGCCTTCGCTTCCGAGGCTTTAGCCTTGAGAAAGGCTGTGGAATTGACTCAAGGTTGCCAACCAAGGTGATCTTTGAGTCTGATTGTATCATTCTTATTGGTACAGTGAAGAAAATGAGTGTTCTAGTATGAGGTCTTCGGCTTAGATCAAATTGCAAGAGGACACGTCTAGTAGCAAGAAGCAAAGGTATTAAATTTATGGACAGAATTGATTGCAATATAATTTTAGCATATACCAAAATTAAAGATTACGAGAACACAAGAGTTAAAGGATTTGAAAATGTTTGAGAGTACATTTCAGTCGACTTTTTTTGACTTGAAAGAGTTCAATGCCTATGGGGCAAGTTTCCTTGAGTAGAATAAAATATTAGTCCTTAAGTTTGGAATAAAATTACAGAATGAACCTGTGTGAGAAGAATGGCATAAAAATTGTAAGGTTTGCGGATTCCGAATTGGGAATTACAGCCACCGTGCTCCCAGAAGACGTGAAAAAGTTCGAGTATATTTTATCTCAGTCAACTTCTTATATATCAAATAATTCAAGTGATAGATTTATATTTACTAAAATTTTATTAATAAATTCATTTAATTACAAAATTATTACCTTGAAAAATGTACTTTTCTCACAATACTATTTTTGAACACATATTAGAGTTGTTTATATATATTTTTTAAAACAACAATAAGCACTTCTTTATTATTTATAAATTAATGGTGTTATTTATTATTAAATAAAGCTTATAAATTCATATAATAAAAAAAATTATTTTTAAGAACAATAACCAAGGAGGCTTCACTTCATCACATTGATGAAAAAGAAATTACATTGACGTTTTTTAAATTTTAAAAATATATACTCATGTTCCCTCTAATTTAATTTATATTAAAATCATAGTAAAGTTTGTAAATTAATTTTGTGTTAAAATTTTTCTCTACAAATATAAATTGATATTTTTATTATTTTGTGTTGCACCTTATTATGAACTCTATTATTCTTTAATATGATCCTTTTTAATTTTTTTATAACACACATAAACTAAAATGATCAGTTGATAAACTAATTTTGACCATATGTATTTAATTAAGAGAAAGGAAGACTAATTCAAGAAAGGAATTTGATATATCTATATATCTTAATATTACATTGACATAAGATTTCATCAAATACTTTATTACTAATATGCAATTCACTTAAGTTTTGATCACATTTTTATTAAATAATATTTTAAATTCACTTCCAAAAAAATGTTTTCGGTCTCATAGTAATAACAATAATACCACCTCTTTAAAAAAAAAAATTAATATATATGTATTCATATATAACCAAATGAATATACACTTCCTTGTGAAGGTTTTAGGTTTATACCTATGCGACGGCCCAAATAGTGATGGTACTTAATTAATAATGGCCCAAATTAAATATTTGGGTCTACCACAAGACAGTACCTAGTTTATGAAAATAAGTCGAGCTCATCACCCTTGATTCTATCAGTTGGCCTAATCTAGAGCACATACACAAGCAGGATATATATATCCATGCAGAAACTGCATACATTTCTCGCATCCATTTATTGATCTCAATAGTCAAAATCATCTTGATTAGGCTTAGGAGAAGTTAACAAAGCAGTATAAAGGCGAAGCCTATCCTCTCCCATGGAGGAGCATCTGGACACAGGCCTCCGAGGCCTTATGAAAGACAATGACGTCAAAGTTAGGCGATGCTTATACCTTCTCCAAGCCAACTGAATGGCCACAGCAGCCCAAGTTCTCCACCCAGGCGAGTAGTACCTGGCGCTTCTCTTCACTTTCTCCTTCACAAAAGTGTACCTGAAATGCTGAGTCACGTACTTGACGTCCTCTGCTTCCAACCCAAATGCCTCTGTGGTTTCCAGAGTGACCAGAGTGGATGAAGATGGAGGAAGGCGTTCAATAAAGGGCCTTCTTAAACACCATGACAGCAGCTCATCTCCACTGAAGTTTCCTGGGCCTAGCATGCAGCAACTCTTCACACCATCTCTTAGGACTTGGCTGCTCTGAAGATGGCCTCTTACTACAAATAGCATTCTCTGAACTGGGTCTCCCTCTCTCGTTATCTGTATCACAATAAAGAATATAAATTTAGTATTTGCAGAAGACAAAGTTGAAAGCTGAATCATTTTGATTTCCTAAAGTATTCAATTTTGAAAGGAAACTATTTGCACAATGCCTTGTAGTAGTATATGGTATATTGAAATATAGGGGGATGAAGAGCTTACAGTCTCTCCCTTTGTGAAGATGAGGGACTTGACACGATCGCAAATGTTCTCTAGGACCAGATCATCCATATGCTGAAATAGTGGCACCTGAACAACATATAAATGGGTATTACCATTCAAGTACTGTAGATGTGTTACGGTGGGTTTAAGAGCAAAAGAAAATGGGCCTCCAGGGAACTATACCTGCCTGACCAAATCCAAACAGAGATGGTACTTGATGTCCCTTCTGAGTCCCTCAGGAAGATTTCTGATCATTTGGCATTCATCAACCCCACGCATAGCAGCCCAGCGATGGCGTTCGTAGTTGCGCACTCGCTGCCGGAACCCTTGAGGCAAGTGCCTTTTCCTCATCCACCATTCTATGTTCCTCATCTTCAATTGCATCGCTTGCTTTTTTGAGGTCGTTGCATGCAAAAACACCTGCCCCATATAGTGTTACACAACATAATAAAATTATATTACTTTCTTCTAAACTTTTGCAACTATCAGTATTACTTGTTACTTTTGATTAACACAAAAACAATTACAATCGATTCTCTAATTGAATATCTAGTCTTGCATTAAACACTCAATTGAGTAACATTAATTTCACAATCCCCATATATCAAATTCCATTGAATATTCTATAAAAATCATAAATAACTTAACAACTAATAAGTTAAACAAAACTTATGATTAATATTAATTTACATTACATTCAATAACTAGAAAATAGTTCACCTCATTACAACACTAGAATTCACAATTTTTTTATCGTATCAAAGAATCCGCTTAAAACTATTCATGCATATTATTTTCTAAAATAGGTTAATATAGGTTTTGGTCGTTCACTCAACTTTCACTTTGGTTCCTACAGTTTAATTTTGCCTAATTGAATTCTTACCGTTTTAATAATTTTTACTTTAATACCTGTCGTCAATTACTTGTTTAACACAGTTAAGATGATATTTAACGTGACACTCCTACGTATCTTTATTTTTTACCTTATTAGACACATCAAGCCACTCCTAAAAAAAGTAAGGTGGCACAATTGACTTGGCAAGGCAAGAAATTGTCATCGATGTTGTCGAGTTCATGAGTTGGGGCTTTCTTTTTTATCAAGAATTTGGATACTGGGAAGGAGTTTATCATGAATGAGTATGGCGAAAAAGGGACTTAGAATAGGCTAAGCGATTTGCAGATAGGGAAGAAGTTAACATGGAGGAATTTGAGAAAATTGTTAGCCATTTCCCTGTTGTTAAAGAGCTAATGAGTCAAGAAAACGTAAGTAGAAGTAGCTGTGATGGTTACAGGCATGAGAGAAAACTCACAAATAATTATTTTTAGAAGTGTTTAAGAATAAGCAAGAAAACAGGGGCTGCTTCGTTGAAGAACATAAAAGGTGTGGCTAGTGGGTTGATCATTAGAGAGAGAGAGAGAGGGAGAAGTCGGTAAAAGCACCTTCGCCAGTAGTGATGGAGAAGGGAAAGAATGAATAAGTGAGAGTTCGACAAAGTGGGAAGTCAAAGAAAGAGCTTTGGACTTTGCATTTGTGTCAATAATTTCAAGCTCATGAAGGATGCATTTGGACGATAAAGTTCAATGCTAACGGGCACTTTCTGGCCTGTGTCGAAGAAGATAAGATGATTCATGTGAGAAGTTCAGGAATGTGAAGTTATGCCATTAAAGCCAAAGGAAGGGGATCTTACTTCGATGCTTCCAATGTTGCTTCCATTTGCAGAAAATCAAAAAGGGAATGGAGTAGAGGAGAAGAAGGGGAAACCTAGAAATAACAAAGGAAATATCTCTAAATATGTTCATGTTCCTGAAACTACATTCTCTCTTGTTAAGAAAATATGGGACTATTTGGAATGGTTCTGAAAAACTATTTTCTTGTTTTATTGTTCTATAAGAACAAAAAAAATATCTGTTTGGGTATGTTATTTTCGAACTTGGATCTTGTTAGGTACAGGACCATGTCATGTTATTATGCATGAAGTAGATTTGGGCCACGTCATTTTACTATCATGTGCAGCATACCATCGGGTGGCTACCGACTAACAAGATGCAGTCATGTACCTTACTAGATCAGCACGCGTTGTTTTCATCAATTATTTTTTAAAAATTATTTTCAAAAAGTATAACTCAAAGACAAAAAATAGGTAACATCTTTAATATATTTAGGATTGTTTTTGTTTATTGTTTTTTGAAAAACACAGAGAACTATTAGGGGAAACTATTTTCATTAAACGTCTCCTTTGAGCCTTCCGTCCTTCGTTTTGCATTACGGTTTTTGGTCTTCAAGTCCACAACTCTTCTTTGTCTCTCTCATCAACAGTTCCCCACAATTTCATCCCCTATTCACTTTCTCTTCACCTATGGAAGCAAGAATCCCACCAAATTCACTCATTCGAAAATTTCGGCCACCACCAAAATGCCATTTCTTAGGTTATTTCTTAAAATGAAAATTGGATTATGGAAGAGGAGGTGAAAATATGAAAATTTCGTTATGGAACCAAGTGGATATGAGCGAAGGATTTCATGGACTTTGAGCTTGAAAGCTCTTCCACGGTGGACAGTGTTACAAAGAACAAGATGGAGGAGGGGAAAGTCGGTGGAAATGTGCAGAGTGCATGGCCGGAAGGAGAAAATGGGCTAAACAAATTTTATGCATCAAATGACCAAAATGCTCTCACTTGCCTCATTTAAGAATTTTACTCAAAGGATACAACCGTCCATTTTCATTTAACATTTTACTTTTGCACTGAAATTTTGATGAAACTTTTAACATAACATATTTGCACCTTCTAGCATCAATATACTATAAAATAATTATATATTCTACTTCTTATTATTTAAAAATATATATTTTTATTCTATTGTAGCCAAACAAATTTTTTTTTGTTTTTGTTTTTAACTTTTTCTTGAAGTATTTTTCTCAAATAAGTTTTATGTTTTTTTGCATTAGAAAAATGTTTTCAAAATTTATATCTAAACAAGTTTTTTATTTTTTGTTCTATAAAAACTATTTTTCAAAAATTATTTTACAAAACAATAAAACAGAAATAATTCCAAATAATTTCTATACTTCTCTTTCACCACCGCTCTGCTTCCATTTAGGAGTAGTTTGGTGATATATCCAGTGGCAGACTCAGAAACTTTGACTAGCTAGTGGGAGCAATACTTAAAAAAAAAAAGATACTATAAAAATGATACTCACTCTCACCAAAGGTGTTTGTTAAGGTACAAATAGATGTGTCAGTACATTTAAGTATATTTTTATTTTTATTATTTTGTTGTTATTTTATTTTATAATTCTTATTTTAAGAAAATAATCAAAAGAATTTAACAAATAAATTCAAAATAAAGTTAAAAATATTATAAAAAATTTAGAACACAATACTTAAAAAAGGTGAAAAAAAATTAAAGAAAATGTAAAAAAAATTGAAAAAAAAAAAGAGTAAGAACTTCAAAAAAAAAATAAAAATACAAACAAAATAATTAAAGAAAGAATAAAAAAAACATGAAAAAATAAATAAAAAATCATCCGGATGTACCATTACATTCGGATATAACTTAAAAAAACACCCTTACGAAATCTCCAATTACACCCAATACCGTTTATATAAAATACATAATCTCATCATTCTCATTGGTAAAAGATTACAAATTATAATTGTTTTTTACGTGTTTTCATATTTTAAAAATATTATATATTTTTTTTTATTTTCAATACTATCTTAAATATCTCTCTTTATGTATGTGACCAAACAATCATTCAACCATTCATCTCCCAAATGATTGTGCTTTCTCTTTCTAACAAAAATTCTCATTTTCAACACTATCAAAAATATCTCTCTCTATTTTTTCATCTTCTAAAAATTGCTTTTTTATGGATGGTCCTAATGGTATTGGTAAATTTTATACTTCAATAAATTCTTGAGACTTTGATGTTGATTTTCTTTTAAAATAATTATTCATTTCTAACACATTAAAAATAAACAATACAATCACACATTAATTAAATAGAACTAAATCAATTGATTGCATAATATATTGCAAACGTGCAATACTTTATAATCTACAACATTCAATCACTGAATCACACAAATCACAATAATAAAAGTTACAAAATAATGTAATATCAATAATAGTGACGAATATATCACAATAAGTCAATAACACAATGGAACAATGAAAATCGAAGATATTACAAATTTAATTTTTGTTACCTTTCAAATTGTGTTGGAGATTTATTTAATTGGGTTAATAATTTAGTGGGGTTAAATTTTTTTTAAGTGGTCAAAATTTTATATATATATGTATGGGAGATGTATCTTATAAGAGAAGTGGTTTATTATGAGAGGTGAGATGAGCAATTAGTGACCGTTGGATCATAAATCAATGGTTCAAATTGTTCATTAAAAGTCACGTACCTCGCATGTGACCACTCATTAAAAATGCATATGTCATTCACGTGACTTTTAATGAGTAATTTGAGTCATTGATTTTTGATCAAACGGTCATTAATTGCCCATTTCACTTCTCATAATAGAATACTCCTCTCATAAGATACATCCCTATATGTATGTATGTAAAAAAAATTGTTATAGGGGCAATTGCCCCTACTATTTTGACTATGGGTTTGTCACTAGATAGATCTAATGATATGAAAAATAAAGACACGTTAAATTAATACGTAGATTATTCATTACCACGTCAAACATCATATTAATAGAGCTAATTGAGTAATTGATGTTAGAAATTAAAATTATAAGGATTCATTTGAATAAAATTAAGTTGAGGATCAGAGTGAAAGTTGAGTAAAATTGTATGAATCAAAATTTATATTAACTCTTCTAAAATTTAAATTTTTAAATTGAAATAATTTTTGATAAGATATATATGACAACTTTTATAGTCAAGCAATTAAGAATTTTATCATTATTAATCCATTCTTCGTAATTAAAAATTCTTACTAATCTATGGTGCATACTCCTGACCGCCCTCAAAATGTAGTGGTAGGAGAGTTTATAATTTTTTTAAAAAAATATTTGTTTTATATTTTTATATTTTTTAATATTAATAAATTAATTATAAATTTATAAAAATTAAAACATTTCAAAAAATTCAAAAAAAAAGAATTATACATTAAAAAAATAAAATTTTGAAGAAAAAAAATTTCAAAAATATATAAAAGAATCTCAAAATTTTTTTAAAAATGATAAATAAAAAAAACTCAAAAATAATTAAATAACATATAAAAATGAAAATGAAAATGGGGGGAGGGTACTTCAAACTCAAAAATCTGTGACCTTTTGAGGTTAAATATTGTAATAATATTATTTATGTACCAAACTCTGTGGCATGCGATCCTATGTAGCAATAAAATATGTAGGTGGCCTAATTGAAAGTGTGTTGAGTTACATACCTTGATGTTTCCAATCAACATAGTGACTAGGAGAAGGCCGCTGGTCAAGACAACAATGTTGAAAGCCACTTCTAGCCATTCTGTTGTGCTCTCAAGGTTTCCAAAAGTACTGATTACATCAACATATAATTTAATTAAGAGTGACTTTGAAGCAAAAGTTACATCAAAGGTAAAATTAATAATGCTTAGAAAAGTATCTTCATTTGATTTGCTGACATATGAATGCACCTTGCACAGAATATTGCTTTTGTTGAGATTGGACTACTCTTATAATTACCTGCATCTCCAATTCCTTCTCTCTCTCTCTCTCACAATTAGTAGTTAATAATTGTAACTTCACCAATATGATTTAAATAATAAAAATTTTTTAATTATTTTTATAAAATAAATAATTTTTTTGTTATTTTAAAGTAACATTCTTAAATTATCAAAGCATTAAAGAAAAAATATACATTAATTATATATATTTTATATATTATTTCAAGGTACCATTCTTATTTATATTTTTATAAGAAATTAAATCCCCCAATAAAATAAAGTTCAATGTTCACAATAACTAAAGTTATGCTACTTTTGCACATAATAAATAATTAAATACGCACCTCATTTACACTTGCACATATGGCAACATAAGATTTTAATTGAACTCACATCAAAACCTACCACAAAGCTCAAATTCTTTATATATTTCACATACTTACAATTTTAAATACTCTTTATAAATTAATATGTATTTCTCTTTTAAAAATATCTATTACAAAATTTAAAAAAAAATTAGTCAATTATTATAACTTATTTAATCTTTCTTATATTATCTCACAATATATTAATTGATTAAAAAAAATTGATGAGCTTTCAAAGATATTTTTGTGAAATTAACATTCCTCTAAATTAATTATCCTTTTTTTACAATTTACACACATTTCATCATAATAAATACATTAAAAATTTAATGTGATATGCGTAATGATATAAAAAATTTGTGAAAATTTTTGTGAGACTTGAGTTTTGTGAAAGTAACGTTACTTGTTCACTTACATAACATTGTCCACTTGCTTAATTTCCTTTAATATCTTGATTTATTTATTAATTTGTAATGAGTCTTGCGCTAGAAATAGGTCCCTAATAAATTTTAAAAAAATTAAATGAGTTGAGCTCACCAAATTTATTAAAATTATATTTTTTAAATTGACAGGGATTGAGATTTATAGTTAGTTACATGCATGCCAATATCGTACAACATCTTTTCATAAGATCATTTCCTGTGGGCGCCGAGTTGACACAATCACAAGCAAAAGGCAATGATAGCAAAGGCTTATTCGTCAAAAGAACAGAAGACTAATTAATGGGTACGGAAACATGATAATAGTGGGGGCAGGACGAAGTTACCTGAGAGTCATGAGGCCCCAGAAAATAGGGAAGAGTATCTTTTCCAGTCGGCTATCATTTGTGACTAGTTGAACAGTCCATTTATAAGCTCCGTAGTCGTAGTTCTCAGAGCCATCCAAGCATGTAGATCTAGCTTGTCTATTCTCTGCCCATACCAACCTCGCTCTGTCCCTCACCAAGCTGCTTCTTCCATAGTATATTGGCTCATTACAAGACAGCATTCTCAGGCCACAACCATTCGCTTTCCCGCACTGCTCTTTCAGGCACTTGCCTGCTCTTTGGATCCCTAGCAAGTACCAGCACGCCCCTGCTGCCTATTTTACCATAGGGGAATGCTTCAAAGTTAGCATTGATTTTCACGTTTGATGTTTATATCATTCACTCTACCTTTGTATTAGGAACCCTAATACTTATACCCAATAAACAGTACTTTATAATCACCCTTCCCATAGTAAAGAATATAAGAGTTACTTGATTTACTGGTGTTCTTATATATCAAATACCTGCATAGTACTTTGAAAGGAAAGTTAGAACAGTAACTGGCTACAAGAACCATTTTGATCAATTTGAATTTAGTTCTATTTATACTTGAAGATGAT
Organism: Ceratonia siliqua; assembly: GCA_034509205.1. Classification (NCBI taxonomy): domain Eukaryota; kingdom Viridiplantae; phylum Streptophyta; class Magnoliopsida; order Fabales; family Fabaceae; genus Ceratonia; species Ceratonia siliqua. The sequence continues at coordinate 19,857 of JASKGM010011211.1, forward strand.
GGGCTACCTACCCTTCTTTTCAATCTGAAAATCTCTAAAGGATATATTGAATCCTGTTGACCTTGGGCTTGAGATAAAGACAACTTCTTCAATGACTACTTTGGCTCTTTATTATCATTATTCATGGAGTCTCATTTTTCTCGATGACACTATGATTTTTAGGGAAATCGAAGCCTGTTTACCCCGTGGGCACTACAAGTGGAAATCAATAGTTTAATAAATAATTAATAATTTTTCAAGCAAAGTCATTCAAGAAACATAGTAATATAGATATGCCTCTAAATAATAAAATGCTGACCTAGGTAGATAGAACAAGATAATGACACGTTCCTACTGTTTTTCTTCTCTCTTTAAGAAACTTTATGATATTAAATATCCGTAAGAATCAAATACTATTTGAATAATAATTTAATAAACAAGTTAAAAATTGGAGTAATTTTTTTTTAATTTTTAAAATATACATTCACCCTGCTTATTTTTGTACAAAAACTTTTTTTATTAACAAATATAAATTTAGGATTTAGAGCAAATTAAACTCAGGCTCTAAAAATTATGTAAATTAGCTTATATCAGAACTCAAGCTATATATATATATATATTGTTTAACTTATTTTTTAATATCAAAAAATATAATTTTAAAGATATTTTATATATAAACATTTTTATGTTATAATTTATAAAATTAAATAAAAATAAAAATAAAAATATAATATAATATAATATGGAATTTCAATCCAATGGAAAATTTTAAAAAAATTTTGTCAACTTTTTTTTTATGATAAAAATATTTTTGAATTCGTCAACCAAAACTTCAACTTAATATATTTAAGAAAAAAATTTTAAGTACTAATTTCAAAATTTAAATCCGTATGATTAATATATGCAAACGCTAAGTACCTAACCAACTATGATGAGATTTAGTCTCTAACTTTAGTCATGTCCGATGGTGATGATTGTTAAATCAGAATTTATTTTTATAAAATAAAAAAGGTACTTTTGCCACGAACACATGAATCACGAAATGAGGAAATTTCTCAAATCTCTTTATATCTCATCAGACATCAGCGAATCCTTTTGTCCGTTGTGTCGTGGAACTTTCAGTACCAGCCCACTTCACAAAGTATCCAAAAAAGACTCACCCCTTTAACCTATATGGCCTCGATAACCCACCTCTTTTTCCTTAAACGTATATTTCAATATTCGTGTCCTAAGTTTTTCAAACTAATAAAGGTTCTTTCCAGAAAGCAGACATTAAATAAGGTAAACTAAATACGAATCATAGTTAATCAAAGTATACGCTAATTATAATTTTAATATATGAATTTTAAAATCATATACAAATCATTTTCTTTAAATTTTAAAACCATATATTTTATTCCCTTATTTTAAATAATGTTTATACTATTTATAAAACTAAAGAGAGTGATTTGCAAAATTTTATAATTTGTATTAAATTAAATAGTAGACCTTTATATTCTGACTTATTTTGAGTTTTATTTTATATTAATTTCATGATTAGTCTATTTATTGTTAACTTTTAGATTGTGTATAAATTTTTTATTGTATTATACTTCTTCCGTTTCAAATTATCTGTCGTTTTAGGAACTTTATTTTGTTTTAAATTATCTGTCATTTTATATTTTTAATGAAGTATTAATTGTTAGTTTTTCAATATTACCTTTATTTATTGTTATCTTCAATAGAGTAATAACAAGAGTTTAAATTAATTTTAATAAAAGTAATTTAGTCAAGTATAACTAGTTTTTGTTAAAATTAAGGCTATTTAATAACTTTCTTAATTCTTGTACCATTACCTTAAACGACAAATAATTTGAAACGGATGGAGTATTAAACAATTGATCAATGACTCTTTAAACATAAAGTAATTCCTTTAGAAAATTCATTAACTTTTCATGCAAATCATATAAATTTCCCTTTAAACACAAGTTTCCTACAAAGTACACAATTCGTTAATAATTTTTTTATAAATTTTGTTAGTTTTTCATGAAAATTACACATATTTTTTAATAAAACTATTAACAGAAGGTGTCCCACAAAATTATTTGTTTAAAAGGTTAATTATTACACCAGAAAAAGGTTAATAATTTAACTTTTTTAGTATAAAAAAATAAATTCCACATATATAACCCATAATTAAAAAAAGTTATATATAATTTATCCTATAAATTAAGATCATGGTTCTCGTATGAAAAGAAGAGAGGGACTTACATGGGAAGCGACAAAATAAGCGATCATGTTAAGGGCAATACCCCACCAAACGGTTCCGAAGATGTAGCCGGAGAGGTTTTGCATGCGACGCAAGAGGCAAACAGAGTGGTAGATCTTGGGAACGTATTGGAACAAGAACATTATTAACAACACTGTCATCGCCAATGTTACCAACCCTTTCTCCAACAAAGAAGGGATTGCCACCCATAGCACAATCTGCAACAACAACAAAAAAAAGTACGTTTAATTCAACTCTTATACTTGTTATAGGTTGGGTAAATTATCTTTTATCTCTTTTTGATGTTTAACATATAACCCTTCATACATTTTCTCTTTGATATTAATTCAACTCTTATACCTATGTATATTTTTTTTCTCTCATTATAATCATTTAATGCACATTAAATAACCATGATTGTCATATTAGCAGGCCGACATACCATGTTCTGAAGTTGCTGTAATTTTAAGGACCACAAAATTAGGTACTGTAATTGTAAGGACCACTCCCTGCAATAAACTCTAAAGGGACAAAGTACCAATTTGTTGTACATGAATTTGTGGCACCCATCACAGCAACATATATATTTTGCTGTCCTTTGTTTCTCGTTTTTTTTTCTAAAATCAACTATATATTTCTTCTCAAATTTTGGTTAAAAAGGTGAACAGAGTAATTCACATTTTCTAATTTTTAAAAAAAATAATATTTGGGACGTATTATTATTGGTCTTTATTTGGAAAAGATTTTCAGTTGAGAAACTGAGAGGCCAAAAGGATTCCTAGAACAAGCTCTCATAGAGTCATAGGTAGCGTTTCATAAGTGGAAATCTTAATTTCTCTAAAGTACATAAAAGTTTAATTATTTATGAAATGTATGAAACACTGATATCTTTATCTTATTTAGGACATATACATCACAACAATTTTAAATTATTTTATATCTAAATAATTCTAAGCAATTTTAAAAAAAATTAAAATACTCACACACTAATTAAATAGATATCTCTCTACTTACTTAATGCACAAATTGTGCTAATAAAGAACATAAAGACATAAGAAAACATCACATGCTGAATACAATGCAGGTAAGTGTCATACTCTGCATGCATAAAACAAGTAACTTGCACGTGTCATCTCCTCCCTCACTTTCTTATTCTACCAAAATGGCACCCATTAATTTCTTGACAAGTTCCTTAATTAATATCATAATAATGATGGAGAATTAAGCACATAAGTATGGAATTAATTATTAAATTAAAATTAAAATGAAAATTCAGACCTGAGGTAGAGGAAGAATAACAAAGAGGTCAAAGAAGAAGCCTTTCTTGGCTTTGAGATAGCGAAGAGCAGCAGAACGAGGCGTTGCGTCTGTGAAACCACTTCCATTTCCCACGCCAAATGACCGTTTTGCAATCTTCAGCTGCAGCCACATGTTCCACACGTGCAACGCGTCCGTCATGCACCGGAGCACGGTCACGGTGACGGCGAACCACCCGTCCACGAAGACGCACATACACGTGTCGCTTATCGAGAGCGCGTAGAACAAGAGCGGGTCCACGAACAACCCGGCTGCACACACCAGCAGAAACACCCTGTTCCATTCTTGAACCCATTTCGCCCTCGGGTCCAACACCTGCCCCAGTGACCAACCCACCCGCCGAGAACCACCGCAACCCGCGCTGCCTCCGCCGCAGCAGACAACCCCGGTTGGCCAGATGCACCCGACAACCTTGTCGTCGTCCTCGCTGTCAGTATCGTCGTTATCGTTGTCGTCTTGGAAGAGGTCGTCGTCGTCTGTGGAGGAGTAGTGCAAGCGTGAAGCACGTGGGGTATCTTGGTCTGAAGTGGCCATGGAGGGAGAAGGAGCAGGGGAGGGGTGTGGGGATTGGGAGTTTGATTTTTGAGCCCAGGTTTTGAGAGGGTGAAGGACATTGAAAATATTGACAATAAAAGGACGCAAATAATTGAATAGCTGGGAAGCTGAGAGAGAGAGAGAGAGAGAGAGTGGCGGAAGAGACTAGGAATTGACAGACTTTATGAATATACCAGATTGCCCTCCAGTTTTGTCCTATATTCCAGCAGTTCCAGACTAATTTTTCATCTTGAAAATTGATTTACGCCCATCAACAGTATTTTAAATTTATGAGATAATTATTTATTATTTCCTTTGAAGCTATTATTACTGTTTTTGACCCGTCACCCAAATTCTTATTAGTGTTTTTGAAATTTAGACGTGATTATTATTTTATGGGTAACACTACGGCGTTGGGCTGCACCGTAATTTATGACATTAAAATTATATATTTTTTAATTTTTAATTTTTAATTTTTAATTTTTTAATATTAATTAATTATTATTTACGTTATATAATTTTTTAAATTTTTTAAATTTTTTTTAAATTTTTTTTATCTTCATTATATTATTCATAATAAATTTTTAATATTATTTATTTTTATATATACAAAATTTTAAAAAATATAAAAAAAATTAAAAATCTAAGTTACCACCACAGATAACCTTATTTTATTGGTTATTTTTATTATTTTAATTGTTTATTAATTAAGTATTTATTTTTAAAAAAATTATCTAATTATATAACTTTTTTTTATTTTAAAAATTTATACATTAATTTTTATAAATTAAAATTCAATTCAATTTTTTAATTTATGGTAAAATTAATTATTATCTTTTGATTAATAAAATTTTTTAATAATATGATTAAAATATTATTAATTTTATATAATATAATTAAAATATCTTTTTATTTTATTATTTTACTTTATTTTATTTTTTTATGATTTAGAAATATAGTTACATGAAAAAAAAATTATTTTTTTATTTTAAAAATATTATTACTTAAAAAAATTTCTACTTTAATAATATTATGACTTGAAAAAGTTATTTTTTAAAAAATAAAATTACATGAAAAAATTTTCTTTCTTTTAAAAGTATCATTGGGTAAAAAAAAATTTTGTATTTTAAAAATATCATGACTTAACATTTTTTTGTTTTAAAAATATAATTACTTGAAAAAATTATTTTTTTATTTTAAAAATAACATTACTTAACAATTATTTTTAAAAAAATAAAAATAAAATTCTTGTTTTAAAAATATCATTACTTAAAAATTTTATTTTATTTTTAAAAAATATATATATTCACTTAAAAACTTTTTTTATTTGAGAAATTTTTTTAAAAGTATCATTACTTTAAAAAAATTATTATTTTTTGTTTTAAAAATATCATTACTTAAAATTATTGACTATTTTTTATGATACTAAATGAGACTATTAACTATTTATCGTTTTTATGAGTAAATGAATGTTTTAAGTTAAATTAATTATCATTATAACTTGTAATATTAGTTTTTTTTAAATTGAATAAAATATTCTTAATATAGTTAAGTTAAGTAGAGTTATGTGTGAATTTTCAAAATAAGGGGAATAACTGTGTAATTGAGCCATTTCTTAGGAACGGAGAAATTATTTTACTCTTATTAATTTTTAGATGATTACAATAAATAAGTTAATAAAATATATATATTTTGTCAAACAAATTTTAATTGTTCAAAAATAAATAAATAATCAGGATTAAAATATAACCAGTCATTTTTTGAAAATGATTGGATTCGGATATGTGTTTTTGGCTCTTTACTCAAATAGAAATAAAAAATAAAAATTCTAACTTAAATTCTTTAAAATTATTTCTTAAAATAAAAATTATTAAAAAAATAATAAAAAACAAAATCCTATGGGAGTAGGCATACTTCAAAATATGGTAGATTTCACCTAAAAAATACTGTTTAAAAATATAATAGCTCACCATCCCACCCCTTATTTTATTTTTACTCTTTTTTTTATATTAATGAATTGTTTTTTATATTATATATTTTTGTGAGAAACTTTTAAAATGTTTCTTAATGTTTTTCAAATATTTTACACTTATTATAATGTTTGTCCAATAGTAATTTTTAGAATTATACTTGTCTTTAGTACAAAATTTCAGAAAAAATAAAAAATATTCAAAAAATATATATAATATAGAAAATAATCCATTAATATTAAAAAAATAAAAAAGAGATGGAAGGGTGACGGGTAGCGTAACGCCTCAAATACAGTATATTAATGACACATCTTAAAATTTTTTATTATAAAGTAAAATTAAATTTTGAAATAAATATGGTAAGGAGTCTTCATTATATAAATATCTTCCCAAATTTAATAAGTAGTCTCAATTAAATTTTTAATTAAACTTAAAAAAAGCTTTCGTCTCAATTAGGCTTGTGTAGTTATAATTAATACAATTCTTCATTTGGTAAATAATATTGTATATTAAAGAATTTGTTTTTCCAGATTTCTTTCCGTTTCTCTGTTCAAAGCAATATATGTTTGAGAAATTTACTTCACGAACATGTTTTTTTTTTTTAACTTTGCCCACATGTACGGTATTTTTTTTTTCTAAGAAAAGGGTCCAAGCAACAATATTTTACTCAATATAATATATCTGAAAAGGAAATTTGGAAGCTACCACCCACCTTTTTTTTTTTTACTTTTTTTATTTTTTTTGTTTTTTTTTCAAATTTTTTTTATTTTTTAAAAATAATTAAGTATTTTTTATCTTATATATTTTTTTAAAAATTTTTTAAAATATTTTTCCATTTTTTCTTGAATTTTTTTTACATCTCTGTTACTATTTATTCATAATTTTTTTTACTATTTATTTGTAACTTAAAAAATTCTACAAAAAATATAAAAACATTTTTAAAATTTTAAAAAAAATTTATGATATAAAACTTAATTTATTAATTTTAAAAAATAAAAAAAAATTTTAAAAAACCAAACAAATTATAAAAAAAAAATTTTTAAAATGCCCTACTGCGGTGGTAGGGTAGTTCTGCCCATGGCAAGAGTGGAAGACAACTATTAGCTGTCAGATCCGATCTTTAGAATCCACGTGTCAAAATATTAAATATAAAAATCAAGTAAATTTTTTATAATATATTAATAATAAAAATAGAAGTGTGAAAAAAAATATGAAAGAAAATAACCTGACGCATTTCTCATAAAAAACTATAAGGCGATTCAATTCCCGTTGATTGTTTTGAGAAAATTAATTATATAAATGTATAATAAAAAAATTTATATTATTATTTTTATTCCAATATCTTAAATATAAAAAGATATTTAGGTATTAAAAAAATTTGTTTTACTATTGTCATTTAAAATGTGTAATATCATATATAATATCAAATTATTATAGAATAATATTACTTTAAGTAATATTTTATATGATCTAAAATTTATAAAGATCATATAAAATATATAATTATAATTATATTAGCAATGTCATATTAAATATGCAAATTTTAGCAATAATTGATATATCATATTTTGATATTTTATAATATAATATTTAAAATATTAAAATATATTAGTCATTAGATATGACTATAACCTGTAAGATTCATTTGTAATATAGTTTACGTAATTAATTTAATTAATTTGAATAAGCTAAATTTATCTAAAAATTTCGAAGAGATGCGTTCAAAACTCGAAATCCTATCCATGCAGAGCCCGAGAATGAGAAAGAATGAGGCACTCCCGTCTTGTCACCACCCACCCATGGGGTTGGAACTGTTTTCTCCAACAAATGTAAAAGCACTTTTTCGCAATCCCGTTGTTGTGAAATACTGTGCGAAAAGCAGATTACAGAAAAGCCAAGCTGTGTGGACGTGTTTTCGGTGGGAAAGCCCACCATTTTCATGTCATTTCTTTCTCGAGTGTTTGGTGCTGCGTTATTCCCAACAAATATGTTACAATCACTTAATTAATTAAGCACTTATACATGAAGAGTCAAGATTTTTGCCACATATGACAAAATCGACAGAATCCTAAGCTTTGATGGAACCATAATCGTGCTGATCATCGAGGAAGCAATGAGCCAACAAAGCATGTCCCTCCCCCAAAAGAAGAGGTTCCCATATGAAAATCTTCTATTGTATAACATAAATGTATTGCAAATAAGGGAACTATTAAATATCATAAAATCTTATACTTTATTATCATATATATACAATAATATCTAAAATATTATCAATATATAAGATATTAGTATAGTAAACCTACCTTAACTTTTTCATAAAATGTATTGCAAATAAGGGAACTAGCTATGAGATTTTTGAACTTCAGCTAAATTACAATTTTGCACGTTATAGTTACAGTAATACAGTAGAAAAGGGCATAGTTAGACACATTGAATCCGGTATGTTGATTGAATCGATTATAGATCCGAATTCATAGTTAGAAAGGAGAGGATGGCATGAAAGAAAGGGAAGAGAGGAAGGCAATGGCAGTGGGTACAAATGACAATTGACAAGGAAGATGAGACAGAAAAGGACTGAGGATAATGTCTGCACTTCGATATAAGTCTGAGCAAGTGAGGTTCGTTGCAGCTTCATTCCCGGCCCTTTGTTTGTTCCTTCATCAATTACATTAGTATTTATCCCCCCCACTGCAATAATATTGACATTTGCCATCTCCAGTTTCAAGGTCATCATAATGCCTTTTATTCACTACTATTATTCTAGAATATATCTAATTATCACATTATCCATAAACTAATATTAATTAATGTTTGGTCAAATTTTAGAATAATACTTAATGAGTATATCAAGTTTTAATATTAAAATTTAGACTTAATTAATTGTACTTTTAGTTTTTCTAATTTATTCAGTAAAACAATTTAGTTAGTTCTTATTGTTTCAATTTAAGCAGTCTTATCTCTGTAATTTACTTATTTGAATACTTTAGTCATTTAATTTCAATTAGAGTAAATTTATGTCTCTAATTATTTAAAAATAAAATAATAATAAATTTAATTCTATTTGTTGTCACTTAATAAAATTTAGTTTGTGTTCATTATTATTATTATTTATTAATTTAACAATAATGTTTAATTAATATTGGAAGGAATTAATTGCTTTAATGAGGAAATTAAAGGGATAAGAGTATTCATATTGGAATTAGAGAAAATAAATTTCTTTGTGAGTAAACTAAAGAGAATAAAAATATAATTAAGCCTAAAATTTTATTTTTAGCAACTTCATCAGATAATCGTAATTCTCATGCACCCTTATCTTATTTACCATACATACATATATATATATATAATAAAAATTTTAAATTACTTACTGAAAAATTAATCTTACGCTCAATTTGACTCAAAATGATGGTGAGACTGTAAATAATTTATTAGTATAAATCAATTAATATATTATAGTTTAAAAATAAGTAAAAATTATTTTCTAGTGATTCCAAAATTTACGTACCTATATTCAAATCAGTGCCTATGAGATTTTATTTTCTTGGCACTATCATATAATTATTTGAAATACTAATAAAGAAAATAAATATCATAAAGTATTATTTTAGAATAAAAAATTTATGGAACATTTGAATAAAATTAACCCACCAAAATAAGTAGAATCATAGATATTCTTCTTCATTAGCATTAAATGAAGGAAATTATTATTTTTCACGTGTGATTTAGCTGTGTTCATCTGCTCTCTTCTGAGAAACAACACACTTTTAAATTAGCTAGTGGCCTTTCATTGTGTCTGGGTTTGGATAAGGATTCAAGTAGGCAGCAAGCGAGAGAGAGAGAGAAACTATTGTTTATACATAAAACCAAACTTCTTTATTTTCAAGAATGTTCGAGTTCTACTCGCAAAAGCACAAAAGAAAAAGTGGAATGAAAAAAAAACAAATGAAGTAGTTCAATAATTTCATCTAGCTCCAAAACAACCTAATTAACAAAAAAAAAAGAGTTAAATTTTCAAATATTTTTTATAGGTGTCATATTTTATAGTAGTATATCATGAAATTCAATATTCTTTTTAATTTGGTGTTATTAATTTGAGGCAATATTATATATAAAAGTATTTGAAACACTAAAAATATAATAATCTTATAAAATATTTAAATTAAAAGATAATTAACTAAAACATAAATCATATTTATTTCCATTTTCCTTTATTTCAAATATGGAAGTTCTCTATCCATTCATCCACAATATTTCAACTCCAATTATAATAAGGGATAATGAGAAATGGTTATCCTCCTTTTGGCTTATGGCTGATATTACACTCTATTACACTAATCATATTGTTCTCCACTTAAGAAATTCTCTCTCTTACTCTTTTTGTGGTACATTAAAGGTCTCTTCAATTAGTTTAGACGTCAATTAAGTATAACTTTTTGACAATCGAGATTAAGCTTTCTTTTTCAGGCAATCTTAAGAGCACACATATTACATTAGTTTAGTGCATTTAAAAGAATAATTTTTTTAAAATATTAATCTTAAAGTTTGAAATTAAAAAAATCAAAATATAAATTATAACTCATTAGACTAATCCTTTGAGGTTAAATTCTCTTTAACAATACTATAGATGAATAGTGTTGAGGGCTATTGGAAGAGAGGTTTTCCATTTGTAGGCCATATCGGATGTACCTAAAACTAACACAAAAACATGGCGACCCATTATCATTTCAATCATAGCTAGCTATCTCAATCAGTTTCTGAGAAAGGCAATATACTCCTTCATGCATAGGACAAATAGTAAGTCAATATATTTGGTTCGTTACTTTGATTCTTCAATCAAGAATAATGTATATATATATTCCCTTGTGATCACTGAGAAGCATAATGCAATATTGGTTGTCGTCGACAAAGATTTGATAAGATTCTTGTAAAGGAATATATAATGTTGGCTCAGAAATATATAGCACCAAAATTACAATAAATATATATGACTCACTCGTTAAGGTCAAGGATTTGAGTCATTTTTAAGAGATTACAAAAAAAAATTTTTATCGTCATGTTAACAAAAATTACAATAAATAATTTTTATACTTTTATCAAATTAGTGATAAACAAAAAATTTATTCTTGAGCCATTAAGTATAGTCTAATAATAAATAATTTGAATAATTTATCGAAGATATTAAGAGTGATTTCTTTCATTATCTTTTACTCCATTTATTTCCCTTTGGTTCATCCCGAACAAGAGTTAAAAAAAAAAATAGAACAATATAGGAAGCCCTCTCCTCATCACATTATTTGTAAAAGGCTATATTTTATAACAAGCAAATAATGCGTCTGCAGGGAGGAGACTGCTAATTATCCTAATATATATATATATATTATTCTTTTAGAGTTTTTGGCATCTTTCTCATATGTTACTCTTTTTAATTCAAAATAAATGAGAGAATGAGGCAACATCCTTCAAATAAAATAGCAACCTAACATTACACAATTATACATTTTTTGGAAGGTCGTCCTTGAAATTGTGCAAGTTTTCTAATCAAGTTTTCGTATGAAGAGAAAAAAACTTGTACGAAAGAAGTAGAAATCTCCCACCTGAAGAGGAGAGTGCTCATAGCTAACATGCATGACAAGAAAATTAAGGGGGTTACATGCTACTCATGAAGTAGTAACACTTAATGAATAGTTTTTTTATTTTTTATTGTTTAAAAAAAATCTAAAGTAATATAAAAATATTTTCATAATAATTAAAAATAAATAAAAAATTCTGTTATTTTTTTTCAAAATTCTTTTAAATTAAATTATAAAAAAATACTCATAAAATATTACTACTCATAAAAAAAAATAAAGGAAGAAACTAAAGAATTAAAAGTCTGTTTTAAATATCCTCCCATAGGATGGTAAATGGCCCTAGGCCCATTTCAAAACCTCTCCTGTGTGGGCCTCAAGACAAGTTCATCACCATAGAGTTTGGGCCTTCAATATTGAGTCTGTTAATTATTTTGCCTCTCTTTATGTGTCTTTTGATTCTTTGAAGGAATAGGTGTATAATTTTAAATTGTTATTTTTTTTTTTTGTGTGTCCATTGATAAACAAGAGAGGAGGAGTTTAAATCCTTCTAATATGTTCTCTTCATTATAAGAGCCACTTTCCTTTAAAAATGTTTATATATGATAGTGCTGTTATATTAATTTGTTGTCCCTATGCCTCAATGTCTAATTTCTCTCAGTATATATTATATGTCATTCAAATTTCAAGATATCTCCAGCAATGTGTATAGACTCAAAGGGTTCCAAAATTAATCTTCACCAATTGGTCTAATAATTAAAATAAATATATTTTTTACCTTAACTATTTAGGCTTAAAATTTGAAAAATATACTTCAAAATTTTAAATGCATTTTATTAAAATCTGTTCATTCAAAAACATTTTAATTTCATTAAAAAAATATATACATAAAAAATACTTCATTAATTTAAAAAATAAAAAAATCTAAAGACCTCCAGAAATGAAAAAGATGTATTTTTGATGTAGCGTAGAAACCAAAATAAAAACGAAAAATTAGTCAAGGTCCCGCCTTCGGAAACGAAGCCCACTTTCCTCATTTTATTTGGTTCCTTTCTCTGAGCGACGTCGTTCCGTATCTGGGGTTGTCTCCTTCCTTTGACTGTCGACCGCCATATACCCAAATTTCCTCTCCCACTGCAATTTCTCCTGAAAACTTTCTTCTTCTCCTCCATCGCCAAAATCACTACCACCTTCTTCGTATGCTGCTTGCATTTTCATGTGCGGCGCTGTGACACCAGAGACACTCGTCGTAGCGTTGCGAGGAAGTTACCCATGGGGGACGCTAGCGATACGCTTCGTATACTTGTAGCTACGGACTGCCACCTCGGCTACATGGAGAAGGACGAAATACGACGCCATGACTCGTTCCAAGCATTTGACGAGATTTGCTCCATAGCGGCGCAGAAGGAGGTAATTCCCATAATTTACTTCACTGTTTTTCTCACTACTCCTAATCTCTGTAGCTTGCTTCACTACTTAACTATGTTATTCTGCTCTTTTGATTAATTTCATGTGACATTCGACTAAGTTGCTTCTAGTTTTTCTGAGCAAGCATTAGGTTTCTCAGAAGAGGAAAAAGAAGAAAAGAAAAAATCTTGAATGTTAAAAAGCGCGGGTTTATGGAAAATTGCCCCTTTATTCTTGGGCCATTGTTTTTATTTTGAAATCTGCTTGAATAAGTGCACGTGACTTACTACATGCCTGCTCATAGCGAGTAGTTGATGGGACTGTATTTGTATTTGGTGCCAGGTTGATTTTTTACTACTTGGTGGTGATCTTTTCCACGAGAACAAACCATCAAGGTCAACGTTAGTTAAGGCTATTGAGATTCTTCGTCGACATTGTCTCAATGATCGGTCAGTGCAGTTCCAAGTTGTCAGCGACCAGACCGTTAATTTTCAGAACTTGTAAGAAATTCATTTACACTTTGACTATTATATTGGCAACTAATTTTTGGAGAGTTTTTATTTAACATGTTATTTCCAATTGTATACTTAGGTTGAGTTCTTGGTGTGTCCTGCTAATTACTTTTGTAACAACCTAAACTTTTTTTTTGGTTCAGTTAGTTTTATTTAGTAAATATAGGCTATCCTCTAGCAGTTTCGCTGCCTTTATTCCTTTTCTGCATAGACCCCTTCTGCTATGTGTTCTTTTTGGTTGTCTGCTTTTTCTAATGAAAACTGAATTTATCTGTACTCTTCTTGCTCGCATCTAAGTTTACATGTGGACACATACCATAATTATCCATGTTTGTTCATGTCATACACTGATACGCACTTTCCTTTCTTTTGTAAAATACCTAAAAACTTAGCTTAACTTGTGTTTGTTCATTTTATATAAATTGATTTCCCCAACAGATTTGGTCATGTAAATTATGAAGATCCTCATTTCAATGTCGGTTTGCCAGTCTTCAGCATTCATGGAAATCATGATGATCCAGCAGGCGTGGTATGATTAATGTGGTAGAATTATATATAATTCTTAGACTTTTACTAACTATGGTTGCTATTGTTACTGTTGTTTTGCTTAAAGTTATTCTGTTGCTTATTTATACAAAACACAAAACCTTGACAGGCTGCTATTCTACCTTGTTACTGGTAAATCCTATTATTTGTAAAACAACCAGACTTCATTCAATTCAAGATTTATGTAACACCAGTGTCCTTGACTCGGTGGGTTCAATTTGCATTTGACTCTGGCCAATCAAGAGGACCAGGGAGCAAAACAAACACCTCCATGATTGTCGGAAATGATTGTTTTGGGACTTGCCACATTGAAGCACACCTTTCACTGTATAGCATTATACTTTAAGCAGTTATCCTATTAATTAGTCATGATTCAGAAACTCAGATGGTTAAAAAAACACATAAAAAATAGGCGTTGGAAGAAGGACAAGCACTGGGATTTGAAAGGCTGGATTTTATTTTTTAGTTATTGTAAGCAGGGAGAGAAGAACAAGAGTATGAAAGAGGTTATGGTCTCCATGAGGACTTGGAGAGTACAAGTGCTTTCTTTCTTGTTATATCTCTGTGCAGGCAATAAATGCTTATCTGGATAGACTTTTTTTTTCATTATCCATTTCAAAATACCATGAATTGAAAATATCTTGTTAGTTGGATATTCCCTGCAGGATTTCTGTTTTTAAATTTTAATTATGACATTGGACACAAGTTGTTGATCTTGTCCTTTGCCGTTGGCAAACTAAATACAGAATAGCATAGAGAAATACTCTTTGCATATTTTTTAAACGTGAAACTTTCTTTAACAATACATCCAAGTTATTATAGTAGAAAGAGCCTCATATTTACATTTCTTTTCAAAGAAGTAATTCATTTGTAATGCTGATTAGTGTGATGATCTATTTTTTTTTGGCTAGTTAAATGTCATTATTATGTTATAAATGGTGAAGAATTTCATTTAATTAGTAAGCAATTTGATATCTATTCCTTTAAATTAGTTAATTATATTTTATAGTGTGTATTCTTAAGTGCAAGAACTATGTATTCCTTACTAAATGATTGTAACAGGACAACCTTTCCGCAGTTGATATTCTCTCAGCATGTAATCTAGTCAACTACTTTGGGAAAACAGTTCTTGGGGGTTCTGGTGTTGGACAGATCGCTCTCTACCCTATTCTTATTAAGAAGGTTTGTTGCTGAATACTGTTGACACCAGAATAGGGTGGGCTTTAAGTAAGATCCTTGATATTCATGAGAAGAAAAAAAGAAAAACTATGATAATCCTTAGTCTTATTCTCCCCTCAGCTGTATATCTATAAATTGCAGGGTTCAACAGCTGTAGCTCTGTATGGTCTGGGGAACATTAGAGATGAAAGGCTCAATAGGATGTTTCAAGTATGCTACAGAGACAATCTGCTTTCAAGTAGTTCATTTATTAATTAAAGTGTACTTACTTATGGATGTGGTATATTATTTATTTCTTCTTCAGACACCACATGCTGTACAGTGGATGCGGCCTGAATCTCAGGAAGGGTATCAGGTTTCTGATTGGTTCAACATTCTGGTACTCCATCAGAACAGGTTTGTGTCTGCTTGTGTGTCTGTGTTCTCAAAGAGATTGCATCAAATATTATCTATCAGTGACAGGGTGTTGATTTGCATTAAATCTACGTCTGTCCACTGTCCTTGAAATTCTTGTTCATTTGTATGGTTTACAGCATCTAAGTTTAGATTCTAATCCCCTTGGATATTGATCTTGTTTTCGAACATGGTATGCAGAGTGAAAACAAATCCAAAAAATGCAATAAATGAGCACTTC
Organism: Ceratonia siliqua; assembly: GCA_034509205.1. Taxonomy (NCBI): domain Eukaryota; kingdom Viridiplantae; phylum Streptophyta; class Magnoliopsida; order Fabales; family Fabaceae; genus Ceratonia; species Ceratonia siliqua. The sequence continues at coordinate 35,750 of JASKGM010011211.1, forward strand.
CTTCCGCGCTTCCTAGACTTCATTGTGTGGGGGCATGAACATGAATGTTTGATTGACCCACAGGTGCACTGACTAAATTTCTTCCAAAATGGGCCCTGATACAGCTATGTATATGTTTTGTACTGCTGAACTCAATATGGATTTAATTTCTTCAGGAAGTTCCAGGGATGGGATTTCACATTACACAACCAGGTTCTTCGGTTGCTACATCACTGATTGATGGAGAATCAAAGCCAAAACATATACTTCTTCTAGAAATCAAGGTTGTCTATGGATGAGAATCTAGAGGACACTTTCGTAAGAGCAGCTATCATGCTTTATATTTTTTATCAAGTGCTTAAATTGATGATTATTGACAGGGAAGTCAGTATCGTCCAACCAAGATACCTCTGATGTCTGTGAGGCCTTTCGAGTACACAGAGGTAAGGTGATATACTGATATTATTTTATTATCCTTTGTAGTTATGTACAGACATCACATTTCTCCCTGCTGTTTGAAACATATTTAATTAAAGCTTTCCGTTTGAAACTGTCTTATAGTTCTTCATAATCACTCAAATCTTCATGATGCAGATTGTATTGAAAGATGAATCTGATATTGATCCCAATGATCAAAATTCAATTCTTGAACACTTGGACAAAGTGGTATGTGGGTTTCCTAGCACTGGATAAAAATATTAGTTCTTTTTTTTTTTACTATGCCCTTTTGGTTACTTATGAAATCTTTCTGGAGAAGGCTATTTAGGTTCGTTGTCAAAAAGAAGTTTCCCTCTTTGGTTCATCAAAGTGGTTATTTTGAGATAAAATTTGGTTATTCAATTGTAATAAAATCAGTTATACTGCTATAAAATGTGGTTAGCAACCAAAGTGATTTTTTGTTTGTTTGTTAAAGGAACTTAACTGGAGTTTTCCCCTTTTTGTGTGTGTGATGATCATGTCTAGCAACTGTATTGTGATAATAATATGATTTTTCAGGTTGGAAAGCTGCTAGAAGAATCTAGTAAAAGGGCTGTCAATAGAGCAGAACTTAAGCTTCCACTAATACGTATCAAGGTAATTGCTATTTAATATACCCTGGCCTTTTAAGTTTACCTCTATATTCAAGGGTGTTTCCTCCTAATTTTCTTTTCACCTAGCAGTAAGTTTAGTCTGCAATTTATTGCTTCTATAATCTTACTGGTTTTCAGCCTACCCTTTCCTTATAGAAAAACTAGTTATTTTCATAACATTAATGCAAGGCAACTTCATGCAACTTCATTCTTTCTTGTGACATGAAGTCAGATTCACAAATCTTTTGTAATACACTAGTTTATACTTTATACAGATTTTTATTTGAACTGCAGCCTATTGTCTATAATGGCAATCTAATGCATCAGATAGTACACGTGTTTCTTGGCTTGATCTTAACTTCTACAATATAATTTGGCAGGTAGATTATTCTGGATTTATGACTATAAATCCT
>JASKGM010011222.1:10487-21759 GCA_034509205.1 Ceratonia siliqua
ATTTGACATAATAGATTACAATATATATTAAGCGTTCACTAGCATAGATGGTTGGCGCCCAGCATGCTATCCTCACAATGCTGTGTTCAAATCCCAGCATTTGTCATTTTTGTTTCAAAGTTTCAAACAAAGTGTGGCCTGAGCCGATTTAGCAACACCCCATTGTTGGGGGTCGACCAGACCGCCGGTTGGTTCATCGGTTTTTCTGTCGGACTAGCTGGTCCAATCCGATTTTCAAAACTATGGCTATTATCTTCCGTCAACGGAAGCTAGAAAATACCGATCCCTCTAGCAGGTCCCACTCTCATAAACAAGTATAGCCAACTAAAGGACAAACAAACAGCAGATGGGTAATTTATTCTTTTCCTTTTCTTATTTCCTCATCAGATGGAGAAGGTCATGTTATAGCTGCTTACATGATAGAGTACCATACCAGGCATGTCATGCAATTAATGAACAAGCAACAAATTTCATTCTTACACAAGTACAAACTTAAAGTTCAAAGAAATCTCAAGATCCAAAAGAGGCAATCTCTTAAGCTTAATTTAAATGTCAAAAACTTGATATATATATATATATACACACACACATATAGGGGGCGTATCTTATGAGGGGAGTGATTTATTATGAGAGGTGAGAGGAGTAGTTAATGACCATTGAATAAAAAATAAATGACTAAGATTAAAACACTCATTAAAGATACATTTGGTACTCATGTGACCACTCATTAAAAATACATATGTTACTCATGTGATCTTTAATGAATATTTTAATCTTAGAAATTCATTTTTTATCCAAAGGTCATTAACTACTTCTCTCACCTCTCATAATAAATAAACCACTCCTCTCATAAAATATGTCCATATATATATATATATATAATGAAGCTTCAAGGATCAAAATCTTCATACTTGTTTTCTGCATTTAAAACAGTTATAAACTTATGCTGTCAAAAAGTAAAAGTTTCAAGACTAAAAGAACGATAGATAAGAACATCCTCTGACAATATATGGAAGTTACAAAACAAAATTAGAAGACTCACTTACCCTCTCAGCAAAATGTACAGCACTCTCCTTTTTATCATCCAGTGGTGAGATAACAGGAAGATATTCTACCTGTTCCATTCAGGATTAGAGTCCTCAATCACTGTAAAAACAAGAAGCTTGCCACAAAATGCAGAATATTGACCCACCCACCACCTAGTATACCTCAAAGAAATTGTGGAACTGAGTGAGCATCCTGAAGAAGAGCTTTCCCAAAGAAACATCACTCCTAAGCAAAATTTTGTGCCACACAAAACAAGAGTGATAAGATACCACTAAAACAACTGAAATGATGGGATAGTCATTATGTTGCTTACCAAGATTGATCAAAGTGCACATGCGGATAGCGAACAATTACAGGCTGCACTGGGTAACCAGGGAGAAATGCACCAAGTTGGAAGGAGATAAGGTTCTTGCCATTAGTCGTGGTTCCCTCTGGAAATATTAGCACTTGAGGAAATTTATCGCAAGAAACCCTTCTCTGTTATTCAAATCCTCGAAAGCAGATTTCTGTATCAAATAGCTAATAAATTGATAACATAAAATATATGAAGCAGACTGATGCCCGACATAATTGATTGCTCAGTCCTGTTGGTTTTAATAACTCTTACATCTTGCTATTGATTTCAAATATCCAAAGCTTAAGAAATTTTGCAGTATGTTGAATTCTCACTCAAATCTGAAAGTAGATTTCTGTATCAACTATCAATTGGCTTATAAATTGACGACTTGATAAAATAAATGAATCAATTTCACGCCCAACATATATCTATCGCTAAGTCCTAATAGTTCTAACTTCTAATGACTCTTTCATCTTGCTATTGAGTTCATATATCTGAAGCTCAAGTAATTTTGCAGTATGTTGAATTCTCACTCAGATCTGAAACCAGAATTCTGTATCAAATAGCTTATAAATTGATAACATGACAAAGTATGTGAAGTAAACTATTGCCTAACACATATCTATTGCTCATTCCTGTTAGTTCTAATGAGTAATGACTATTTCATCTTGCTATCGAGATCAAATATCTGAAGCTTATGCAATTTGGCAGTATGTTGAATTCTCACTCAAATCAGAGGTCCCCTACCAGTTTATGGATTAAGTCTCCAACTATAATTGACTTTTCATAACTTCTTGACAATCTCAAGCTTTAATGTTGCACACTGCAGCCGAATACGTATTCCTCATACAACTAAAGAAGTATCAATTTCCCACATATGAATATGTAAACTTCTAGTAGTCAGTCCCACTGCTACCCTCATTAAATCATACTCTTCCTACATTTAAACCAATATTTTTTAGGATATTTTGGCAGAGATTTGATGCAAAAATGAGGGCGGTAAAGGCATATATGACAAGTTGATTTTGCAAAACTACTCATAACAGAGGATATCCAAAAAGATAATTATGCCAAAGAAAAAAAGAAGGAAAACTTTAGCCTCATAAGATACTGTGCCCTTGACAACCATAACAACGAGAGAACAAAGACAACTTTAAATTACTGATTGTTGGACATTGGAAGAGAGCCCAAATTGGGCACCCAAATGGTCCCAACCAAGTCTAAGTCCAGACCCACAAAAAGGTGTATTCTACTGCAGACAATTAAAGGATTAATTTAAATTACTTATGAATTATCTCTACTTAATTATAGATAATTCAATAAGTTATATATTTATCCTATCTTTATCTGCAACCACCCTTATCTCTATCTCTTAAGAGTAGTAGGTATTACTCTATAAATAATGCTCTATTCTACAGAGAAAGAGAGACAAAGAGTTAGGTTTACAAGGATGGAGACTGTTATAAGACACAGAGTGGCCTACTACTTCTGTTAGAGTTCTGTGAGAAGTGAACTGTTTCCTAGAGATTTAGTTCTCGACATGAGTGAGTACGCCTACTAACTCAAGATCCTGAAGTAGTTGATCAAAGAGTTTGCAAAAGTGGTATTACGCAAAGGTATTACTACTTTATGTGCTTCCCTGTATTGTTTTCATCACTGACCAAATAAGATATGCAAACTAATAAAAACTTTCTACCTTTATGTCCTTGACCACCTGCTTCCTTGATGATGGTGAGAACCTGTCAACATATATCACCTGAAAACATAAAAGGGTGAGAAAACATGGGCCATCACATGTTTTCTTATATTTGTAACCGAGGATAAAGGAAATGAAATTACCTGCATTGCCCTGATAATGGTGCCAACAAAAGGCATGGAGTCATGGGACTCAGATGCCACAATGGTGGGAAATAAATCATAAAAATAGAAGATAGGCTCAATATAAGATAAATGATTGGATACAACTATTGGAGCAGTTTCCCTTGGTGCAGGTCTTCCCCTCCGTTTTATCCACTGATAGCTGCAATGGACATAAGTGGACAACAATTTAGATAAACTCATGGTTTCAAAACCAAATTAAGCTAGGGAAAATATGTATGTATATATAACTACATAAAATAAAACTGAAATCAACCCTACGGTAGTAAATGTAATTCAACCCTCGTATTCTCCTTTCCGTCAACATAGCATGAACAAGGTAATCGAGCTGAAATCTTTACACACATAACATATAAAATTATTGTTTTATATCTTTTGATCTTTTCCTTTTGCCTCCTTCGTTTCCAATATCTCCTCAATGAAACAAACTATGAAAGTCACTCAAATACAGTAGGTCAACACTTTGATAATGAAAAGGAATGAAGAAGAAAAGTATTTATAGACAAGATATTATGGTGGAAGTTAAAGCAGTGCTTAACCAGGTCAACTGTATAAATAATGAGAATCAGGAAGTTCAGATAAAACAAATGAAAAGCATGGGTGGAAATTTTAATCTAAGATAAGTAATGCAAAGAAGTTATAATGAAGTACAGGGGAGAAAACACGCAGAAAAACTAGAGAAAATAGCTAGAGAAGAAGAAGAAGGCAGCTGTGAACAGTACTAGGGCTCTCTCGATGGAGAGGATGCCTCTACTCTCTGATATTTTACTAAATCTCACAATAAACTACTTACAACAGAGATATAGGGTCCTAATATAGAAATACAAATACTGTAGCTACTGGGGAAGGGAAAATATGTGTAGCACATGACTACTTAATATAGATACAGTACACAAAAGAAACATAACAGCAGGAAATATCACTACACAAAGCAACTAAAATAACGCTACTAAAACAGAACAGGGTTAGCGCACGAATGCTCCTGCATCAGTCTCCCGCACTTAGAAAAGCAGCAATATCAGGAACAAAAACACAACCAACTTCCTCATAAATCTCTAGATCCATAGCCTTTAATTCCTCTTCCACAATCCATGTATTCTCAGTGGCAGATTTTCACAACTATTTTACAAGAAACCGGCAATAAGGAATGCCCCTTCTTGAAATCACCTCCTTAACGTCAAGTATATCTTCAATAATGTCAAGCTGGAAAGTGAGTAAATCACTGCTTTGTTCACTGACAGAGGTCATCTCTCCTTCAAACCCTTCAAAAGGGTTCAAATTGGCAACATTAAACATAAGACTAATTTGCAATGTGGGTGGTAAGTCTAGTAAGTAGGCATTGGAACTAATTTTCTTAGAAATCCCGCAAGGGCCAAAGTTTCTGGCTTTAAATTTGTGGTGGGTGCCTTTAGGAAATCTCTCCTTCCTTAGATGAACTAGAACCATATCTCCTTTAGCAAATTCTTAGACTCGATGATGTAGGTTGGCAATAGCAGCATAGGCAGCATTGTTAGCTTTCAATGTCTCACAGACTTCTTTGTGAATTTTTTTGACATGTTCAACAAAAGCCTCTCCATCCTCACTAATTCCATTATCAGGTAATAAAGGCACTAGATACACGCTGTTTGAGGCTTAAGGCCATAGGCAACTTCGAAAGGCGTCCTCTTTATAGTCTGATTCACAGAGTTGTTGTATGCAAATTCGGCTTAAGGTAAGACAATGTCCCAAGCCTTCACATTTTTTCCCACAAGAAACCTTCAAAGATTACCCAAACTCCGGTTTATTACTTCTGTTTGCCGAGGATGGCAGCTGCTGGAGTATTTGAGTTGAGTGCCCAACTTCATCCATAATGACCTCCAAAAATGCCCCATAAACTTGACATCCCTATCAGAAACAATCAATGAGGGAATCCCATGCAATCTAACTACATCTCTAAAAAAACAATTCAACAATGCGGGAAGCATCTGAGGCTCGGAGCAAGCGATGAAATGCACCATCTTAGAAAATCTGTCCACAACAACAAATATAGAATCATGACCCCTGGCTATTCTTGCTTTCTCGGACCAGCCCTTTATTCATCGACTCTCTGACTTGTTTTTGTATCTTGACCTTCTGTAATTATGACATTTTATACTCACAAGTTGGGCAACGTTGTTCCCGGAACTAGATCTATAGCATGCTAGATACTCCTTTTTTGAGGTAAGCCCTTAAGCAATTGATCCCCAATCAACTCTACAAATTCCTTCAATAGTTCCTGAATTTCAGAGGGATACTCACCCAGCCCCATTTTCTTCTGTTCTTTGTCCACCACCCTACCAATTAACACACAAAGAACTCCTTCTTCTCGGGTGTCTCTCTCAAATATGCTAGCAGAAACTACAGTAATGGTTTTGCTCTCTTCAAGCACACTATAGGGTTCTACATTAACTTCTTTAGTTAGGTGCAAGGTATATTTTTTTCCATCCCTCAAGAAAGAATAAGTATTTGTCCTAGCCTTATGTTCCACATCATTATCAAATAACCATGGCCTTCCCAAAAATATATGCCCCACATCCATTGGCACCACATCACACATAGCTCTATCTTCTAATTTATCACCAAACATAAATTGTATTAGGCATCTAGAAGTAATAGGGACTCCATTACCTCTCTTAAGTGATGGATACCATGGTAGGCCGAAGATCAAAGACCCCTTGCATGTTCTAAATGGACCTATAACGAGATCAAGAGCAAAGAAGATCAAGGAAGCTATGCAAGGACTTTTTCAAGCTACTTGGGTCAAGGCTTCCAATTCTCTTAACATAATACTAGCATTCAAGATGAGCCTAAAAGAGGAGGAGCTAAGCCTAATTCACATGATTCATGTTATTAAGGCTAATTAGTATTTCCTATGTTATTGGGCCTTAGTTGTAATTGCTTGTTTGTATTTGGGCCTTAAAAGTTTTAAGTTGGATTATATGGTTATTGGTCTAAACTTATATTTGTGTTTTAGTCACTTTGGGCCATTTTGTGGCTATCTTGTAACATATTTTCTAGCCCTTTTTAATGTAGTGGAAACCCATTTTGTTTAGGGTTAGGTTAAGTTTCTGGTTGCCCTTTTATGTAGGGGCAGCCTTTGAAATTATTTTTCAGACTTTGTGAAATTTGGTTTTAATCCAAAGAGAAGAGTTTTCTCTCCTAGTTCTTGAGGAACTTTGAACTTATCAAAGGAGTTTTCCTTTGTGGCGTTCTTGCTGATCTGGGTTCTTAGAACAAGTTTCCAATGGGGTTTAGATTTTTGGTGTAGTCTGATTTTTGGCTTCTTAGGCAAATATTCAAATCTATCTGTGGTTTCAAGGAAAATTAATCCTACAAGTTCACATCATTGAGCCAATTAATTTTGTAGGGGTGAGGATGTTTCTCTGCTGCCAGCCCTAGTTTCATTACTGCTTCCTTGGAGATGACGTTCTCCATGCTGCCTCAACCTATTATTAGGCTACACACCTTCCCTTGGCACCTCACATGTGTTTTAAAATTATTATGCCTTCTCCAATCCTTTTGTTCATCTCTTGCAGAGTTTGTCATCACCCTTCTTACAACCAAAGATTCCCCTTGGACCGTATACACATCAACCTCCTCACCCTCATTAGGGTAGTCATCAAACACTGATTCGACCACTTCTTCATCTTCTTCATCCTCCACCAAATTAACCCTGTGTTGTAGGCACAAACGAGAAAGGTGTCCCTTTTCTCCACAAGTGAAACAACGGATTTAAGAATCCTCCAATTTTACTGTCCTCATCTCTAGGTTAGTCTTAGGACTCCATTTCCCAACACATTTTCCTTTGTCAAACTGGTTAACACCTTCCTTATTGCCTCGAGTTGCTGCATTGGTTACTTTCTCGGCACTTTGATATGCTCCCCCCACTCTCCCATAAGCTGGTCTCTTCATCTCACTTTTTAGAACATGCTTCTCGGCTATCAATGCCATTTGTCTAGCATCCTCAAGATTAAATGGGCGATTTACTCCCATTTCATCTATAATGTAAGGATGTAAGCCGAATAAATACCTCGAGGTCACTTGTTTTGTACTTTTATTCAATCCAACCCAGATTAAGAGGGTGTTGAACTCTGAATCATACTCCCCCACTATCCTATCTTGCTGGGTAAGAGTGTGAAACCTTCCATACAGATCCAACAACTAATCTACTAGCAGAAATTGCTTCTCAACTTCGCTTTCATGTGTTCCCAAGTATTAATCTTGGGTTTACCTTGCCAAGAACGCAACTCCTTCTCCCTTTTCCACCATTGGTATGTCATGGACTTCAATTTTAACTTCACAAATAAAACCTTTCTATCCTCTCTCATATGCTTCCACCCAAAATAGTTCTCTAAACTAACTTCCCAATCCATATAGTCCTATAAATGTACCTTAGCCATGAAATTAACGACTTCTATATTGACTCCACCCCTATTCAAGTATAGAGCACACACAATGCGTTCCTCTAGCCTCCTCCGATTCACTCTATTGGCTGGCTTAGCCTCATGGAAGGATTCTCGAGTCTATGGATGGGCATCTCTTCGCTAAAACTATCGTTCTTGGCCATTTAGCTCATTTGGGTCACCTATTGAAGAGTAGGTCCTTGCTGGAAGCTCCATCCAAGCCTCAGTTCTTCCTTTTCGTTGAAGAGCTTAAACAACTATGGTCAACCCTTCAACTGATCTCCTAATCTCTGCTATCTCTGCTTGCTGCTCCTGGTTCCCTCTTCCTCTGCCTCTAGCACGACCGGCCATGTCCTACATCAGTTGGGATTAAAGCCTAGCGATGTGGTGTTGTGAATTCTCAAGATAGGTGAATGATGCAGGTGCATCAGAGGGACCCTAGGTTGAGTCTGGAAGACCTGTAGAAGTCCCACATTAGCCAAGGGGGCCTTCGGGATGGGAATATAAAGAGTTGGGGTAACCCTGCCCCTTCGAGCTAGCTTTTGGGAGGGAGTTAGGCCTCGACGCTTGAGTCCTGCATGAAGTTAACTGATTTCCCTACGAAAATTGTAGGTTCATGAAGCAAATACAAAAATGAGGGACATGAAAAAAAAGAAATCCTCAAAGAATCTAGGTCATGCTTATATGCAAGGTGGTCAAAATACGAGCTACAAAACGATTCATGAGAAGGAAAAGTCACTTTAGTTACTAAAAAACATAAAGAAATGCACCAGTGACCACGGAAAAGAATTGATACCACAAACTTGGAAGTGAGAATAGCAGACCATCAAAATAAGATAGAATACAATCATATTGGTTTAACTTGTATTAAATCAATTACTAAAGCTCCCAGCATTTATGGTGAATTGGAAGATATTGAGCCCAAAAAAATGGGTCCAAGGAACCAAAAAGCACCGAGCTAAGGATCTACATATTGCACAAAAGATTCAACAATCTGGCTTCAGCCTACAGATACACATCAATTGACTTAATACTTACCCTGAATAGACATTTAATCACACAGGTTAACCTTTTAATTGTTCTATTAATATATGCAATAAAGCCGAAAATGTCAATTTTGTTGGGAGTGACTGGCAACTAAATACTCATAATATGTAATGGGAGAGAAAGGGGTCTTTACTATGAATTTTACTTATCTGAAAAAGCATTTATCTGGAGGACCTATGCAGTACACCTATACTTGTGGGGTATCTTAGTATAATAAAGTACCTTAATGGGCACTTAATTCTCCCAAGTTAATTTTAGCTTGCTATCTGATTTTGTACTATAAAGATTAGGCTCCCCAAAAATGAAAAAACAAAAGAAGGAAAATAGAAACAAGAATGAATTACAAACAATAATGAGAAAAAAAATGGGAAAAATTATTACATGATGCCCATGGCACCCTATTCTTATTTAATGTTCCATGGCTCCTTATTCTCAATTAGTGCTAGAGACACTTTGTACTTTCATAAGCAGCCTTTTACTAATTGGGACAATGAGTGCCAATGGACACTATTAGAATAGGGTGTCTACTATAATTTTCTCAAAAAAATATCAAGAACTCCATTTATTTAGTAAATCACCTAAGTTGGTTATCTATGAATCGCTGCCCTAAGTCAGACCATTTATTATTATTATTATTATTATTATTATTATTATTATTATGAAAACAAAGCAGTGTATTAATTGTCATTACTCTCTTGTTACATCATCATAATTTTTCAGAAAATGTAGTGATTATATGTACTAAATATACGTCTGCACTCTGCATTTCCTCACCTGCTCTGCTGCTTCTAGGCCATAATTCTTGCAGCCAAAAGAAAATTTTGAATCAGAAAAAGAAAATTTTGCATTGCCAAAAAAACAAAATTCATTTCCCCAATCCAACGTACCCAAAAGAAAAGAGAATGCAGCGGGCGCAAAATCTGGTGACCCACATAAGCCTGCATCTCCACCTCGGCATCGGATTCTGCTTATCCTTCCATCCTCCAAGAGCCAATTTCGTCACGGTATACCCAACCAGAACACTCAGTCCGAAGAGAACCAGCCGAACCAATGCAATGGGTAAGCAAACCACGATTTTAATCCACTCATAAACTCCATCAATTTCAGGCGTGTCGTTGTGAAACGGGTCCACCGTGGTCGGTGGAGGCACGCTCAACTCCTCGCACCCAAGGAATCGAAATGGGTTGGAAGAACCCAAGTGGGTATCTTCGTGCGACCCATCATGGTGATTGTAATATTTACCATGAGATTGGGTGGAAGAGCATTCAGGACTTAGTTGAGGAAGGGGCTCGGAGGCGGAGTTAGTATCATGGCCGGTCAGAATCACCCGATGGGGCTGAAGGAACGGGGAGGTGAGGTGATTCTCCGCCATTGTTGGCTTGGGATGGAAGGTTGAGGTTGAAGGTGGCGGGAGGAGCTGAAGAAGAAAGTTCAAAGAAAAAACGGTCAAGGGAAGGTTGTTTTCTTGGTTTTGTGTGTAGGGACAAATGATGGCATTTTTATTTACTTGGTTGCCGAGAAAATAGCTTCGCCGTGTACCATCCATCCACTTCCCCACGATGTTAGCATTATAGACAGGAAATGCGTATTGAATGCTGAATAATACTTTTCTCACCAAATTTGTTTTATAATTTTTATAAACATTTTATAATATAATAAAATAAATAAGATAAAATGATAAAATCACATAAATAATTAGCCAATTCTACAATGCAGGAGCTTGTTTTTTATTTTTAAAATTTTAATTTTTAGTTTTTTAATTTTTTTATAATTTTTTTAAATAAATTAAAAGAATTTTAAAAATTTTTCATGACACATTAATTAAAAAATAGTTCAAAAAACAAAATAAGAAAACAAACAAAAAAGTAAAAAAATCTTTTGATTCTTTTTTTATTTTTTTAATTCTTTTAACTTATTTTTAAAATAAAAATTATAAAAAACTAAAAATAAAAACAAGCTCCTCATTGTAGAAGGCACCGAATAATTAAGATGAATATTTGTAATATTCGCAAAAGATTTTATTTGTCAGAATAATACTATTCTTCAATGTTAATGTATTTTTTTTTTCTTATTTAAAAATTTATGTAAGAAATCGAAATACTAACACTATTTTAAATTAATAAGAGAATTGTGATGGGGGTGTTATTTGGGACATTTATTTTTACATGATATTTTATGGTTAATAAGTTCTCACTTAGTGCTAAGACACTGTATTTTTATACATCAAGTAAAAATTGGAGTGTTATAAAACCCTAAATCACTCAGAAATAATTTTCTGTTAACTAATTTATAAAAATAACCGGATGAAATTATCTCAATTTTATAAAAGAGTTAAGGACCAAAATTATTTCAATTTTCAAAGTACGGGGAAGACACCAACGTTAACTTTATAAGAGTGGAGTTTTTTATAAAATTAATTAGTCAAAATATTCACCATTAATTCTCACGTCACTCTCACTCCCTTAAAAAGTAGAGTGTGTATAACTCTTTCTAAATTTTGAAAACTCCACTCTTATATTTTATAGTTATTAATAATTAAAAT
>JASKGM010011222.1:24308-35932 GCA_034509205.1 Ceratonia siliqua
TTTAAAAATATAAAAAATAATAAAAGATAAGAACAAAAAATATTATGCTACCAACCATTAGCATCACTCATAAAATAAAGTTCAAACTTAACCTGTAAATGGGTCGAATTCCAATTACAATTTATAAGCTACAATTATTGAGAGGAAAATTATGTAGTAATTATAAAAGAGACAGAATAAAAGGATAGTAAACAATGAATCTAAAATCATATTAGAAAGACACTACCAAAAAAGATCCAATGGCATTTGATACAAAGCCTTATTAAATGAAAGAGTAAATTAATAATGTGGTAATTTAAAAATATATTTTCTCTTAGTTTGATTTTTTAATATTCAAACGTATCAATTGGGTCTTTTAAATATACAAATAATTTTAATATTGAAACATCTCAATTTGATCTCTCAAATATGTAAATTATTTCAATTTAATTCCTAAATATGCAAGTTGTTATATATATTTTTAAGATTGTTATAACAAATTTGAAACGAATTATATATTTGAAGGATTAAATTAAGATATTTTAATATTAAAAGTCTAAACTAAAAGGAATAAATTATTAATTCACTACAAATGCCTGGAAATAGAATATTAATGTCCATTAGCTAAGAAAATTAAAAGGAAATAGAAGAATGGATCCGAACAAATAGTGAAAATACCTTGTCTAAAAGGGATGGAAAGCCTGCTCTATTTCAGCCCCCTTTGAGAAAAATAAATACTGAGCTGATGCTTCGAGGGTAAAAAGAAATTTGCTAGAAAACTTCAACAAAAAAATATTTTTTACATCATTTTTGTTTCTATAAAAACATATTTATCATCAGTTCTTTATATTAAAAAATAGTAATACTACTGACATAAATTTAATTTATAAACTATTGAAGAGACTACATATGAATTTAAGTAACTCAACTTAAGCTTTTTTTTTTTATCAAGCTTATATATAATTATTTTAACAATTTGTACACATTTTTGAACAAGTTTTATGTAAATAGTATTACTCATGAAAATTTTGTAATATACAATAATTTGTATATAAAAGTTTAATTTTCTTTGGTTTGTAGAAATAATTCAAAACAAAATAATATTGAACTTTTCTGTTAATAGGGATGTTGTATGCTTATACAGTGCCTATACCTATAAATAATTATCTCAACAACATTTTTTAGTTAGGTTGGTAGAGAAGCAACAGCGTACCGCGTTTTGTTTTTTCTTCCCTCATTTTACCAAATCAATCTGAGCTTATTACCCATTTTCCTTTTAGAGGTTAATATGAAAATGTTAAATTAGAATACGAGATCTTAACCTTGAGATATGCCTCATTTGGGTTATACTTGAAGCTAAAGCCCTGATGAAGGTAAGTAATGACTGCTGAATGGTTAACATGCTTGCATTGGAATTCAAGGAATATGAGCTCTTAAGGTCAAGGGCTCTTGGTTTTGAAGCAAAATCTCTACTACACATGACAATGATATGTGTCTTCGGAGCTTCTAACATTAAACTTTCAAAATATTCTACATTTCATCATTTCTTGCTGATAAATTTTGGACAGGAAATGGGCCAGCTGGTTAAGCACAATTCTTGGGGAGAAAATGCAATCCAATTGACATATTCTTGCCTAAGCAGCGGTTTTAACATGTGTCTAGGCCAAAAAAAGAAAAGGAAATAAAAGAAAAAAGCCTCCAATAAGAGAATAATATATGAATCACTGATTGATTTATAAGACTTGATGGTTGATTAAGTTTTGAATTTTTATATATAAATTTATCAAATTTTAAGTTTGGAGTCTTTAAAATTTGACAAAATTCAAGCTTATGCCTTGCCCATGATTAGGTCTACCGCAACTATCTTAGGGCTAATTAGTAACCTCACTTTTTTTATCAGCTAATAAAATTAAGAGTATGTTATTTTTTTGTGACTCCAAATGTACCGTATTTTATAACGATGTTATATGAGATTTGACTTTTTTTATATGTTATTATAAGATACTGTTTAAAAATTTTTAAGACATGAAAGAAGAAAGTAAGGCTCCGTTCATTTCTCTTGAGGAGAAGCATTATTTTTTTAGAAGAATATTTTATGTTACTTACATGGACATTTGTTTCTCCTTCTATCCAGAATAAAAAGTTGGTCGAGAATGAGATTTTCTCATAAAGGAGAATGCAAAAAATGTAACTTCTAATGGTAGGAGAAGGAAATATAATTTTACTCCCCGATTTTTGACCTTCAGACCCTTGCTATATATATTTAATTAAAAACAAGTATTTGATTAAAAATTTAATTTTAAGTATGTATATTTTGTAAAAAATACTTTCTTAATTAAATTTTTTTTTGTAATACAGTTATATTATTTCTTTGATTCATTTACTTATGATTGGATTATTTTTACAAAATTGTTATTTTATTTTAAAAATTGTTATTTTTAGTCACGTATATATTTATTTTATTATTTTAATATTAAAATTAAAATTTTGACCCATTAAAAATTATTAATTTAAAATTTTAAAAATTTGATATCAGAAGTCATTTTTTATCCAAACACTATATAAAAAAATTCTTTTACATATTATTTTTAGTAATTTTATCAAAAAAAAGTCATTTTACAGTTTTACAGCCGAACACTTTTTCTAATTCAAAATTCATTTCATTTACTGCATCCGAACACAAAACAGCTTCTCATTCTACTAAATACATTATTTTTTCAAAACCAACTTTTCCTATTATAAAAATTATTTTTTTAAGAATATTCGAATAGGCCCTAAAAGGAATTACCCCTAAAATTAGCCATGTTAAAGAAAAATGAAAGAAGTCATAGAAAGCATGATGAGAAATTAATACCCAAAGTTATGGGCCTCCTGTAGATATCATCAAATTGACTGATTCCTAGTGACAAAGGCTAACAAGAAACAAAAAGAAAACTAGAATATTAATAGAAGTTTCTCCAGTAGAAGCAATCCAAGGCTATCTCTATGTGACACTGACAGTACCCATAGAAAGGATCAGAAATCTGTAATCTATCTTTGAAGCTTCCCCTACTCAACCATAATTAATTTATTTGTATGGAAGAAGCTCCCTAGATTAAATATGCTTTCTTATCTTTCCTTTGGCTAACTTTCTAATATATATATATGCTTCTTCTTGGAGACCCTTCACAGGCTGTTTTGACATATTAGCTTCTTTTAAGCCCAGCCTGTCACTGCTAAACATGTTTTTACAGAAACTCATCAACTCCTTTTCTCTTCTTTGGCTTTTGCTGATCCTGCTGAGCTGTTCCACAGTTAATGGACATGAGCAAAAGGCATTTCTTTTTTCTTTTCCTTTTTCATATTCCTTATGATATATAACTGTTTGATTTATTTCCTGTTTGAGATAGCTGCTTATTTGTTTTGTACATGAGCTTGACCTTCATTGGATATTTCTGCAGAAATTTTACATTGTTTTCTTGGGAGCTCATCCTGTGAGCAGAGACAATGCACTTGATCAGACCCATTTGAATGTTCTATCAGCTGTGAAAGCAAGGTAGCTAGCCTGACCAATTCACATACACTTCCTTCGCCTTCTCTCTTCAAGAACAAAAACATGTAAAAATATGAATTATATGCAGCTAGCTCTTGTTCAATAAAATATAACCCTGATAGCTCTTCTATTAAAGGCATCCTCCCAATCCCATGTAAAGATAATTTTTTTCTCTTTTAATTCTAATCATCTTTGGGTTTTGAATTGTGTTAGCAGCCGCCATGAAGCCAAAGAATCCTTGGTATACAGCTACACAAAGAGCTTCAACGCATTTGTTGCAAAACTAACCGAGGATGAAGCCAGCAAGTTATCAGGTATATAGTCATTTTTCTCTGGCTCCTCCTTCTTTGTTTAAATCTAAAAAATATGGAAAGTGGCAGACACATGACATGACATGAAAATGGTGACACGATAAGATTTAAAATGTTTATGTGTAATTTGAATAGCCAAGTTGTATTTGATATGAGTGTCAACCCGTGTCAAACACAAAAAGGCTCATTTTTTGAAGTGTCTGCCTTCCATAGGTTTAGATAATATACATGGCTAATTTTAATCTCTTTTTGAGTGCGTAGCCATGGATGAAGTGCTTTCAGTGTTTCCAAATCGTTACCACAAGCTACACACAACAAGATCATGGGACTTCATAGGGTTACCTTTAACTGCTAAGAGAAGATTGAAACCAGAGGGGGGCATAGTTGTGGCTCTTTTGGATACAGGTTCGTCTTAACTTTCTTCTCTTTCTTTATTTTCTTTGACTTTTTCTTCTTTAAGTGAGATATTATATAGATGCACTTTGTATTTTACTTTCAAAAAAATTGTCTCTATAATGGTGAGATAGGGATCACTCCTGAGTCTCAAAGCTTCAAGGATGATGGCTTCGGTCCTCCACCGGCAAAATGGAAAGGAACTTGTGGCCATTATGCTAATTTCTCAGGCTGCAATAAGTAAATGCCAAATTCCCTTTCCATAACTTTGTGTAATCATGAATTCCATTTTTGGATTTCCCTCAAAAGTTATTAAAAATATGGTTAAGATATTGTTTATTTATGGAAATCCTGCATTATGTATGAGATTCTTGTGGTTGCTATAATAATATTATTAGGTTGGGTCTTGTTAAAATATAATACTTTTCCATACAATTAAGTTACAGGTTTACAGTGTGCTATTATTTTGACCTCTTATCACCTTTTTTTTATTGTTTTTTCTTTATTTTTTTATTATGTATAATTTGTCTATTATTTGTTTTTTTTATATTTTTTGGAAAAAGTATAAAATTTCAAAAAAATTTAAAAAATTCAAAAAATACAAGAATAAAAAATAGACAAAAAATACAAAAAAAAAAAGGGATTGTAGGAGGTAAAAACAGTATGACGCTGTAATTTAATTGTAGGAAAATGTATTGTAGCTTAGCAACACTATTAAGTTTGATTTTATATCTTTTTTGGAGATTGTGGAAGGAGGTAAAATAAGGAAAAGAAAAGAAAAGATACAAATTAAGTTGGAAGGCATATTATCATTCATAAATTTTATTTTATTTCTTAATTTATTTGCTTTAAAAGTGTTTCCTTTTAGTTTTCAGTTGAAGGCATGTGTCATTGTACATTAATAGAAAATGAATGTGCTGCCTGCTTTCCTCATTTAGTAAAGACAGTACTAATAAGATGTGATAATTGACATGAAAAGGAAGGTTTTCCAAAAACAGAAAGTAAGGAGATGCTAAAACGAGAATCTTACAAAAAGTTTGAATTTTAAAAAGTATAGAAAACTAAGGTTTAATTGAATATAGTAATTTTGAGATTCCAATTTATTAAATTGCAAATATAGACTGGAAATCCAAACTTTTTATAAGAATTTGATTTCCTTTTTTGGGCGGAAAATTACAATACTAAGGCATTCATCATCCATTTTAAGATAAAATATTATTTGTATTAATTTTTATATGCAAATATATTTGTTGAATTTACTTTTAGTAATTAATACATACGTTTAGGACATACTGCTGCAAGTATAGCTATTTGAGATATTCATATTCAATCATTTTATTTACTTCATATTTTAATTGTAATCATTTATTTATATTTGAATATGTACTATTTGTTTGACAAAGTATGCATATTTTACGTGTATTTTCTTAATTTGTTCATTGTTACCGTTCAAAAATTAATGGATGGTTACGATTGATCGAAAATGATCGATAAAAAAATGACCGAATCTAAATTCCTATCTTAATATTTACATCATGACTTTATAATTTATAATTCAACCAATCAATTATTAACATGAGAATTTTAAAATACATTTACTTGTAAAAAACTTAACCTCTTAAAAGTCAAACTATTAATAGACCTTTAAATTTCAATGATCTGCATACTTCAACATAACTTTCATAAATTTTAGCCATGCTCAACCTAACCTTGTGTATTCCTTCTTTTTGGCAACTCTATGCAAAATTGAAGCAAGATCATAGGAGCGAAATACTTCAAGCTTGATGGAAACCCAGACCCAGCAGACCCACTATCTCCCATAGATGTGGATGGCCATGGCACTCATACTTCATCAACAGCAGCAGGCAATCTGGTCCCAAATGCAAACCTCTTTGGGTTGGCCAAAGGGACCGCTAGAGGGGCAGTACCCTCAGCTAGGTTGGCCATTTACAAAGTCTGTTGGGTATCCTATGGCTGTGCAGACATTGACATACTTGCTGCATTTGATTCTGCTATACATGATGGTGTGGATGTCATATCCATTTCTATAGGTGGAGGGGTTCCTAGTTATGACCAGGACTCTATATCAATTGGTGCATTTCATGCCATGAGGAAAGGCATAATCACTGTGGCCTCAGCTGGAAATGATGGTCCAGCTATGGCAACTGTTGTCAATAATGCACCATGGATAGTGACTGTTGCAGCAAGTGGCATTGATAGGGAGTTCAAGAGCACTGTGCAGTTGGGGAATGGAAACAATATCTCTGTAAGTCTCACTCTGTTGGCATCCATTCACATATTCTGCATAAACAAAGAATCCTTATCACTAACCCCAAGACATTAGCGTAATGGTGAAGGCAAATATGATGTATGGTTAAGTGCAGATTTGTATACTCTCATGTAAGAGAATCACATGACACTCTCAATTAAGGAAATCGCAAACCTTGCTTAGCATATCTATGGTATAGAGAGCGCCACAGCAGCATATAAGTAATGAAGGAAATGAATGATTAATGAAATAGTGAGTATTAGTGTTTAAACTTGTCTGCTGTTGTGAATCCTAACTTTGTCAATTTATTGGGAAGGTAGATCACTGCCTTTGATCCCACTAGGGAGGTGTGAATTCCTTAATTTCGATGTGGATCACTTATCTTTGACTCTAACAGGAAGGTAGATTAATTGAGGTGAGCACAAGTTAATCCAAACACTACCTAACAAAAATATCCAAAAAAAAATATAAAATCCTTATCACTAATTAGTTTCTAATTTCATTGGCAAGGTTTCTTTATTTCACACTGATGATTACAAAGATTTCCCTGACATATTAAGTTTAGCATCAAAGTACCTTCAGATTGAGAAGGATTTTATGAAATATGAGGCCAAATAATGAAATTTACAGGAATATGAAGTGAATTTCAGTAGCCATTAGGGAGATCATATGGTTTTATTTTAACAAACCATTGTAAAACTCTCTGGCTTATTGAGAATTTTTCATGGTGAATTTATCTTATCTGTGCATCCAACTATGGCTATTATGCAGGGAATAGGAGTGAGCACTTTCAATCCAAAGCAAAAGCAGTACCCTCTTGTTAATGGAGTTGATGCAGCCCTTGACTCTGGAAGCAAGGATAATGCTAGGTAATTTTCTTTGTTGGTCAATAAAACCTAGTAAAAGGGAAATTTTCAACAGATTCAACAATTACTCAGAACATTTTAATGCATTGACAGATTCTGCTTTCAAGACACCTTAGACCCAAAAAAGGTGAAGGGAAGGCTTGTTTACTGCAGTTTAGGTTCATATGGTACAGAGGCTGTTGTGAAAGCTATTGGAGGCATTGGTACCATATTTGAAAGTGACCAATATCCTGACCTTGCCCAAATTTTCATGGCTCCTGCTACCATTGTGAATGATACCATAGGTGAAATTATTACCAATTATATAAAAGCCACAAGGTAAAATTAAGATGCTCTTGTTTTTCCAATGGTTTCTATGTCTATGTTATGCTCTTTTTTTAGAAGAAATTATAGTAAGGTACTTTTAGAAATATCATATTTTAAAATAATGCCTTATAAGATTTAATTTTTTCCTTTGGACCATAAATAATTCTAAAATGATGCTTCATAATGGCACCAAAAGAAAAAAACAAATCTTATAAAATACGATGCATTTGAAGGCACCATAAAATAATTCTCTTATTTTTATTTATGTAGCATGCTTATAAAAATAATATTTGTTACTTCACTTTTCTACTGGATTATCTCATACCATCAAATTTGCATGAATTTCTTGTTCAACTAAGATCACCATCAGCAGTGATATATAAGAGCCATGAAATGAAAAAGCAAGCTCCATTTGCTGCTTCATTTTCTTCTAGGGGTCCAAATCCAGGATCCCAACATGTTCTTAAGGTTAGTAGTTTTTTTTTCCCATTCTGCTTAAATTTAAACCAAAAGGCCGGTTTTTAATTAACGGAGATGGATTTGTAATCTATTATGATGCAGCCTGATATTGCAGCTCCAGGCCTTGACATATTGGCATCATATACACTTAGGAAGTCACTCACTGGTTTGCAAGGTGATACCCAATTTTCAGAATTTACACTAATGTCTGGGACTTCCATGGCATGCCCTCATGTTGCTGGAGTAGCAGCATATGTGAAATCATTTCACCCAGATTGGACTCCAGCTGCAATTAGATCTGCCATTATTACCACAGGTAGAATTAAAGTTTTTTCTTTTTCTTAGTCCCACCAAAAATATGGATATTGATTTGGATACGAGACACAATGCGTGCATAAACACTGCAAAATGAAAAACTTAGTACAACACTGCTCCATCTGTGAAGTTTTTGTGCTTCATACTCTTCTCGCTTTTCTCTGTTATTTTGTTTCCTCTTATGCTAAATCTAAAGGCTTTGTTCCTCAAAACGAAGATTTAAATATTTTGGGATGTTTGACTGATTGAGGACAAGAACCCAAAATAAGAAAAATAATGAGAAATATTAATTCAACTAAATAAATTCTTCACTCCAAATAATATAATAATCGAAATAATTTCTTAAAACTAACTATAGGCTTATGTAAAAGGAACCTAAATATGAAATCCTAATAAAATTCAAATATGAATACGAAGTTCTAACTTCTATGCATACTCTACCATGGGATAACATACCCCTAAATTCAAATACCTTTATTGATAATTCCTAAATTATTAATAATTAACTTAATTATCTCAATTATCAATTCCAAATTCCCAAATCTCAAATGATAGTTACATCCTTAAACAATAAAATAAAAAATAAAAATAATTTCATTCTAGTGATTTTAGAGATATATTATTCTAATATTTTACCTTATGATATTTATATTTTTTTTATGTTGCCTCAAATTATTCTAAAATGGTGTCTCATAATAACACCATAATTAAAAGTGAAATACCGTTCTAGAAATAATTCTATCTTTTCATTCTTCATTACTGACTCGTCTGTGATCTTGATCTTTGTGAAGCGAAACCCATGAGCAGGAGAGTAAACAAGGAGGCAGAGTTTGCCTTTGGAGCTGGTCAAGTGAAACCAGCAAGAGCTGCAAACCCTGGTTTAGTCTATGACATGGATGACTTTGGTTACATCCAGTTCTTATGCCATGAGGGCTATAATGGTTCTAAATTATCAGTCTTTGTCGGCACTCCTGTAAACTGCTCCTCTTTGCTTCCTGGGCTTGGCTATGATGCTTTGAACTATCCCTCCATTCAACTTAGCTTAAAAGTCAAGAAAGACACCACGGTTGGAGTCTTTAGAAGGATAGTGACCAATGTGGGACCTGCTCCTACCACATTCAATGCCACCATTAGAGCTCCAAAAGGAGTGGAAATCACAGTGAA
Organism: Ceratonia siliqua; assembly: GCA_034509205.1. Lineage (NCBI taxonomy): Eukaryota > Viridiplantae > Streptophyta > Magnoliopsida > Fabales > Fabaceae > Ceratonia > Ceratonia siliqua. Next base: position 33,903 of record JASKGM010011222.1, read on the forward strand.
GCCCACAAGCCTCGTGTTCTCTCGCACACTTCAGAAGAGGAGCTTCAAGGTTGTGGTGAAGGCAAAATCTATGGCGAGTATGCAGATTGTGTCAGGTTCTCTTATTTGGAGAAGCCCTCGTTACATTGTGAGGAGCCCTATTGTGATCTACAGTCCATAAAATTAGTTAACCAAAATTATGGATGCAGAGTTGGATGTTATGTGCTTGCTTATGTAGGAGTTCTTCATAACGTTAACTTTTTGTTCATCAGATGATGTTGGGAAATTCCTTAACTCCTTGTTTATGTCTGACGTTATGTAAGCATCAATAAAAATGCTCCATTTCAGTGACTTAGGTCTTATACTCGTGAAATCTGGGGCAGAGAAGAACAGAACTGAAAACTCTTGATAGCAATTTATTGATCATATTTAGCTCATGGGGAAGGGAAGAGATCACAACCCCATGTATTCATACTTATTACGTGGCACTATCTTGAATTTGACTCAAAGGAAAGAGATCACAGGTTCACAACCCCACGTAATAATGATGACTGACTGTAAGCGCATAACAGTTTGCAATTAATGAGTGCAGAATACTCCATATATCTTTCTTGGCTCACACCTACTGCTTCCCTTAATTAGAAAGTTAAAAAACTGGCAAAGGAATATAAGCGTGCTGATGACAAATCAGAGCTGAAAAAACAAAAGCTTCCCTTCATTATTTATATACCAACCCACCTAGAAGTCTCCCAAAAGATCCCAAAGAACCCCCACAATCCTTTTGGGGTCTGAACAGATGTCCACTAACTTGGACTAAATGGGCAAGGCCATTATATCAACTTATCAATCCCCTTCTATCAGCTTCCCATGCTCAAATGACGGATCAGTTTTCATTGATGGCAAACATGGCTGAATTCTTTCTTGTTTTCTTGTGCACATATTTATTGAACATTGGTATATATGATGTTATTTTTATTCTAATATTTTAAATGTCAAGAGATAATTAAGATATAAAAAAGTAATATAATACTATTTTAATATTTTGACAATTACTTATCATATTAAACATAAAAATTTACAAAAAATTAATGTATTAAACGAATCCTAAATTTTATATTTAATAAATTGATCATTTCATGATGGCTTATATATAAGCTATCAATCCAACAAAATATCAATGTTTGGAACATCATAAAATTCAATATATATATATATATATAAGGCCATTAATATTAATTTGATAAGTAAATATCTTAATTTTTTTAAATACTAAAAATATTTATATAATATTTGAATATGAAATATTAAAAATTGTATGATTCTAATGTCTTATTTAAGTTATAACTAATATGGGGATTATTTTAAGTATTTAAAAGTTAAATATTTATTTACTGATTGTCACCTAAAGGTTTTCATCATCACCTTGCATTTTAGTCAATGGCTTTAGATATGTTGATGAAGATGACATGCTAGCTGGATTAAACATCAGATAACAGTGGGATAATTCAATACTCTATTCTTATAGGGGTAACTTACTCTAATTAATCTCCTTTTTTGGGGGCCAATTTAATTAATCTTATGATTACAAATGTAAAAAAAATACAGAAAAGGTAATTATCATAAATAAAATAGAATGCCTAAATTGAAATTAAAACCAAATTCCATTCTGTTGATATAATTGGTAAAGATCTAGAGATATTTCTACCATTTAATAGCCAACTATGAGACATAATTAGGTCTGTTTTTTTGAGAAGTTATTGGGCACAAATAATATAATAGTGTTATTCTCACATCATTAAATTAAAAAATAATGCTTTTCTCACAAATTATTTCTCAAAAAATTTATTCACAAATTCTGAAAAAAAGAAAGTTTTATGTCGTTCTCTAATATCTTTTTAGATAGATGCTTTGTAAGAGAAGCATTACTCTAAATTTTCATAACTTTTACAGCCCTTTTAATTTCACACTCAATATTTTATTGTAAAAATTTATCTACCTTATTTATTATTTTATATTAAATTAATGATGAATATACATATAAGTATGTTAGG
>JASKGM010011230.1:0-37206 GCA_034509205.1 Ceratonia siliqua
TTTCTTGAATTTTTTTTATATCTCTATTACTATTCATCCATAATTTTTTTTACTATTCATTTGTAACTTAAAAAATTTTACAAAAAATACAAAAATATTTTTAAAAATTCTAAAAAAAATTTATAATATAAAACTTAATTAATTAATTTTAAAAAGTAAAAAAAATTTAAAAAAAATATAAAAAAATATAAAAAACAATTGGAAACTCTCCTACTGCCCACTAATGTGGGTGGTAGAGGAGTATTGACCAAATTATTATAATAAAATATTTTTTTATATAAATTATTGTAATCATCCGTACATAAGAATCATGTAAGCGGTACATAAGAATCATGTAAGCGGTAGAGGAGTATTGACCAAATTATTATAATAAAATATTTTTTTATATAAATTATCATAATCATCCGTACATAAGAATCATATCCTTAATTAAATGCTATACGTGAAAGGCCTTTAATTTTACATCCAACGGATGATATCATTGGGAGTTGAAGGTCATTTCAATATGAATAGATTATTATGTAGTCTTCTAATCAACATTAATTAAAGAATATTCCTTTTGGTTGTAGGAAAAGAAACATAAAATAGAAAACATTGAACGGTTGTTGTTTATTATTCATGAGGAGAATTTAGGTAAAAGGAAATAACACCATTTAGGTAATAAGAAATAACACCAACAAAATTGGGAGAATTTTACAACTGCAAATTTTTAAAATTTATTACTTTTTAAATAAATTTTAATTTCATCATTTCTTTAACAACATTCTCATATTAAATATAAAATTTTTAAATATTAGATATAACAATTCCTACTTTTGAATTTTATATTATGATATTTAAAATATTAAAATATAAAATATCAGTGTATTAAATAATAATATGTTAAATGCTATACATTCTTAGCTTGGTATATAAAAATTCACAAGTGTATATCTTGCAAGTTATTGTTTTAATAAGCAATCAACCATCCAACTTATTGTAATTTTGATATAAAAATGTACAAAAATTGCATTATTTTGTTTCATTAGTAAATAAAAGAAGAGTAGAAATTTAAGCTCTCGACCTTATTCAAAAAAATATCACTTGAATTATCACAAAATTTACATTACTTCTAGTTTTGTATTTATTGTCCATATAATTTATAAATAATTGTCAATTCCAAATTCAACCACTTCTTTTTATAAGCCTTGCCTTGAAGTATTCCAACATATACATGCCTTGACACCTAACCCTTTTTTAATCATTTTAGATTCTATCTTCTAGAGACTTTGTCCAATTTTCTGCGAAAATATTCTAAAAATTAGATTAATAAATTAATGAGAAGAAAACCAAAATAAATCATGGTCCCCCTTCTATATGGAGGAAATATTTCTTAGTAATAAAAATTGTTAATACACACAAAATTATTGTTTATTATAGAAGATCATAGTTACTTATACGTGTATTTAATATTCATATATAATATAAAATAAATCCTTACACATATACATTATATATGTATAATATTTAATAAATAATCTAGATGTGAATTTTAAATGAGGAGGATGAATTTCACATCAAATTGATAATTTTACCTCATTTAAATTTTACACACATAATTGGAGAATTATATGATTAATTTTATCATTTAATTAAATATTAAAATTAATTTTTTTTAATTAACACGAGTTAGTTATATAATTAAAATAATTTAATAAAAAAAATAATAAATTTATAATACAAAATAACAAAAATATCCTAAAAATAAATTAAGATAAAATCTATAGTTAACTTTTATTTTTATCCCTAAAAATAAAATTTAAAGATTTTATATTTATTTATTTTTAGGATATTTATATCATTTTATACAATAACATTATTTTTTATTTTTATTAATTTTTTTAATTATATAACTAGACATGTTAATTAAAACTATTAATTTTAATATTTAATTAAATAGTGAAAGTAATTTAATTAAATTGTGATATTTTAGAATATAATGTATTATAATTGATAAATTAAAAATGACATTATAATGACAATTAAAAATTAAGATAAAAAGGTATAAAATTCCTTAAATTTAGTTTATGCATTTTTTTATAACAAATGTGTTATAAATAAAATTTATTAAGGTCAAATTTATTATATTTATATATTTTTTATAATTAATTCAATCTATTAATATTTTATAAAGCAGATTTTTCTAAAAATTTCAACATCACAACCCCTTCTATAGTCTATACCGTTCAATTTTATTTTGATTTTTATAAATTTTCCTCGTTTCCCAAAAAGGACACAATAAATTCCAAATTTACTTGACAACTTTGGCATCGTAAAGTGCCATAAAAACTCCATGATACGCACCCACCACCTCACCTGATAGATAACTAACTACAAATTATTTGCCCCAAGGGTAAATACGTCATTAAACAACAGCGCTTTTCTTTTTCTTTATTCGGAAAAGCCGTCTGTTTTCGCAGTTTGTGGACGCCGCATATCATAATTAACAGAAAACAACTCACTCTGAACTCGTGGTAGGCGCAGGAGAGGGTAATATTGTCATTTCGCCCATGGGTCCCGCGGTTCGTTGTGGCGTTAGAGGGAGCCGGGATTTATCGGTACCCGGGAGGAATTCACTAGATGCCGACGAAGAGAATCCAACGCGCTTCTCGAGGGAAAGGGGGGAACGCGCACACGCTACCTACAACCACACGCAACCCACGCTCCCAATAGAGGGTTGACAACACGAGATAAAGACAGGTCATCGAAATCGACGGCTCCTGTTGGATGACCCAAATTGAGACGAATTGGGGTTACGTGGAAAGGGTATATTGGTTTAAAGATGTACACGTAGCACCATGCACCATAAACTCAAAGCTGGGGACAGTCAAACACAATCAAGGTAAGGGGGTGCACACTTTATTTTCATTTGAATAAATTTATAAAAAATATGTATATCAAAATAATAATAAATATATATATATATATAAATATATTAAGTATGAATTTAAGTAAATTTTACATTTAAAATAATAATGTGTATATTTATTATTAATTTAGTTTCTAAAAGATAAGTAAATAAGGTTTATTCAAACTTTTTTTATTAATTAAATTTAAATCTTAAAATTAACATTTAAGAATTTTGTCTTTAAATATATTGATGTGAGATGGGTATCTTTAATATGGTCCAGAAAAAATAGTTTCAATTGAAATTTAAACTGTAGTCTAAATATATAGTTACGTACCATATACCTAAAAAAAAATACTCTCAAAAATAAAGTATCTAATTAAATAACATAAGATAATTATTTTTTAATGCTAAATAAAATTTTTCCTTTTATCATCTGATATTACCACATAAAAATTCTAAATACTGATATTACATTATTTTTTAACTTGTTAAATTAATATTAAGTAATAACAATTGATTCTTAGTCTCATACTAAATACCCAATTAGATAAAATTGAATATTCAAAAAATAATCTCTGAATTTCTTGTTTCTCAACACAATCAAGTATCTAGTCTGAGACAAAATATTCGGTTGAGTAACATTGAATTTTTAAAATTTATATATGAATCTTTTAGTATTAATCACTAATACACAGTCACATAAGAGTATCAATTAAAATTAATTTGACCTGTCAAAGGTTGAGCTGAGCCTAAATGAGTGGGCCTAATAAATCATTTTACTAAAATGATCTTAAAAATTCAACCGCGTCATAACTCTATAGGGTTAAAGATTAAACGAACTTTAATAGGTTAAAGCATTAAAAATTTGAAAAAAAATGATAATTATGTAAATTCTTATATATAACCAAAAAACCTTAATCCATCATAAACTTAATCTCCAAAAAAATTAATATCCAAAAAAAGTCAAAGATAATAGTATAAAATCAAAATCAAAAGGACTAATAATTTATTCTCGATAATTATATTTGAATCTTACTTAGATAAATTTAGTACAATTGTTGAGTTGTCATATTCTTCTTCATCTATAAAATATAAATTATGATTAAAACTAATAATAATAATGAAAATAAAGAAAATTGAACAAGTTTAAAAAAATAAAATTTAAGTTTTTGTTCATTCAAATAAGCATATAACTGATACTTTCAATTATTTATTACAAATTGATTATCAAATAATGCATACTCCTATATCATTTCAAGTACATTAAAAAAAATTTGATTAACAAATTAGTTATATAACTTATATTATTTGCTATTAAAAAGAGAGCATAGATTAAAATGTGTAAAGATTTAAAAAATTAAAAACTTGCATTAAATACTTCCAACTTACATCAAATATATCATTTAACAAATACTCAAATTTTCATACTTACATGAAATAAGTTAGAAGTAAGAAAGAGAAAGTAAAACTTAAAAATAAAGAAATTTTGTAAAAAAAATATATATGTAAAGCTCAATCCAACCCATCACGAATTAACCCTTAACAAATCAAACATTAAATGAGTTGGGCTAAAAACGACATTGATTTTTTAAAGTATGTTTTTTTATTCTTAACTCATCTTAACCCTTCAAAGATTAAGGTTAACCCCGTTAAGCCTAACCCTAATTGATACTCATAGTCTCATGATTCTCACACATTGTTACATATATAATATTATATATTGTACTTATCAAAATATTTAAATAAATTAATTCAAAAAATAAACATGTAAGAGTAATATATACTTGTAAACTTTTTGATGCTTAATTCAATTCTTAGTCATAAAAAAGAAAGTTAAAAATACCATTTGCTTGGGGACGTCATTGAATCATTTGCATAAAGTTATAAACAGAATATTAAATTTGACATAATGGCAAAGGTGTCACAACTTTACGTAATCAGTATACTTTCTGTGATAAAAATAAAAATATTAAATTATTGTTTTGATAATTTAAAATTTTAAAGATTAAAATTAAAAAATATATTAAAATTTTTTAGACAAAAATATATTTAAAAAAATAAATGAGAATCAAATTAAAAATGTGAGAATTTTTAAGGGATAATATCAATACTTAAAATTAAAAAATGTTACCAACGAGCCCCTGTAACTTAATAATAATAAATCTTGAAACTAAAAAATATATATATAAATAAAATAAGAGGTGAAAGAAATAATTAATTATTATATATGAGAGGAAAGACTATTTAATCAAAAATAAATTACTCAAATTAAAGTACTTATTAAAGTCATATATTTTAAATTATCACGTGTGTACATCTAACTTAGAAATATAATAAGATATTGACCAAGCTAGTTAAAAGTAGCTAGGCTAGTTCAAATTTAATTAATTAAACCTATAACTCAAATGGACATGGAGTTTAAAAAATGAAAATTTTCTACTTCTTTTTCTATTTAAGAATGTAATTAGATTTAAGCCATTTAATTATTATTTTCTTCAAATAGTTATTACCACTTGTCTTTTTATAAAACAAATAGTATGATCAGTATAAATAGAATGTTGATATTTTCTTTTGAGATATATTTAGGAGTATATTTTATGTAGTTAATGACAATTTATATATATGATTTTTATTCAAATTAATAATATATTAAAGTGGCTTTCAAAAAGTTGTAAAGAATTAAAGAGAGTTAGAGTAAAATGGAAATACAAAAGAAAATGTTTAGGAGTAAAGAGAGAATACTTCTATTCAAAGAAAATTACGTAAGGAACATTTCTATTATTATCATAGTATTAAAAATTAAATATTATTGTCATAAATATTTTGATACATAAGTAATACTTTTTTAAATTTTAGCAACTAATATAATTATAATTAAAAAATAAATTACATGACAAAATATAAATCACAATAATACTGTAATATTGTACTATATGATAATACTAGAGATATTTCGAGAATTGCTTTGAAAAATCACTTTGAAAAATAAAAGGTGCTCAAAAGTATTTATATATATATATCAAGGTGAGAAAGCATATTATACTTAACGAAGAAGGTTAGAGGGATTTGAGAAGATTCTCATGTATATCCTTCTTTGGCTCTATGCATGGTGTAAGAGTCACACTCTTATTTGTTATTTCTCAATCAACCCCTTTACAATTAATTTAACTAGTGGATTCACTTTTTTAATTATTTTTATAAATTAAATATGTAATTAATCGTTTTAAGGAAGTTATATCTCATTAATCTTTAAGTTTCAAAATTTAGTTAAGTTTTTGTTAAGTAATTATTGTCTATAATAATATAGATAAAGGCATGGCTCTCCAAACATTGCTAATATCACACACACACACTCAAATTGAAAATAATTAGTAAATTATCAAATTTAGTAAATTCCTTTGTGAAATATCAAATTGTTGTTTTAATTAACTCATACATAATCCCTTTCAACAATAAGCTGTATGCAATTTTAGTTCTCAGTATTAAAAAACTTAATGAATTTTTTTATATCAATTAAATATATGACTCAATCATTAATGTAATTAAAATTATTTTTTATTAGATAATAAAAATATTTATCGCTTTGGTTTTATACTAATATATATTGATTGGGAGATTAGTCTTTGCTAATAACTATCCAAAAGAAAATTATGCTAATTCAAAATATACATATAAAATAAAAAAAGTGAGTAATTTGATAATAATCACCCATTAAGAGTTAACACCCTGTAAGAGTGAGTAGTGTGATACTAACAAATAGATTTTATCAAGTTAACGCTTAATTAAACGAGGTATAGTTAAATTGTGATCATTTATTTATTTTTGAACAGTTACAATGCATGATCTTTTTTTATTATATGTAATTAAAATAAAATAAATTATGGCCATTCACATTATTCACTCAACTACACCCTATTCAAAGTGTCAATTGAATGAGATTCAAATTCGATACTAACTATCTATTAAAAGATAAATATCATATAAAAAATTAAATTATCTCTTTATTTTATACATATATATATAATTAACCCAATTTACATATATTTTTATAAATTAACTAATTTAAATAATATTATATATATATATATATATATAATATGCTTACATGTGAAAAATTCTTAATTGGACTTGATATATAAAATTTATATAGAACAAACTAATTATAAATTAATACATAAACAAGTAATATTTATTAATACTGACCTCTAATTAATATATATATATATATAAATTATTAGCTTACTCTACACAACTTTTATATATTAAGTATAACTAAAATTTTATCTATATATATTTATTTTAATTTGTCCTTATTAATGAAATTGATATTTACCCAATCCTATCCACCTCGTGTGTGGGAGACTACAATAATTTAATATCCATATCCAATACATAAATTCAAAACTTTTTATGACTAAGTATCTTTTTTGAAAAAATTTAAATATTTAAAAAATTAAACTATTTATGTACTAGTTTCTGAACATCACCTAAAAGGTTTTAGTGTGATTCCTTTCAATCTTGTTTTGATAAAGACCCCTATCAAAATCTTGTGTTAATGTTAAATAAATTTATTGGGTTTACAAAAAATTCAGGTAGATAAATAACTCAAACATAAATATATAAGAATGTAAGGATATCATAGATCAAGTCTAATAGGTTCCATTAAAAAAAATACATATATACTCAAAGTAAAAAAAAAATTATAAATCAAATCAATTATAAATGTAAGTGATATTATATAATATAGATTAGGCATATTCAATTTCTTAATCCTGAACTTTGATTATGTTCATCATGAGATAAAATACTGATATTATATACATATATATTTATTATTAATTTAGTCTTATATAAAACATACTTACATAATTATTTATAATTAATTTAGTTTACCTAATTTTTATAAATTAGACCTTTTCCATGGGAAAGATATTGATATGGACCCAATCCTATCCATCTCGTGTGCATCTATTTAATATCCCCAGGTTTCAATACTTGAGCATCTGGATTCACATGAAAGGCAGATTGGTACAAGACTTGTAGAGTTATTAATAAAGTTCAATTTTCAATCATATATCTATTTCTGCAATTATTGAACATTGAGACAAGTGGATTTCCAAATTCTTCATGTCCTCATCCTTACCCTCTCCTTCATCAATAATATATACACCTTCTGTCAAACTCAAACACTGACATCCACATTTAGATGTCTAAATTAAATTTTCAATTAATATTTTAATGCATAATATTTCACTTTATTTAAAAATATAATTCACCCTCAATAAATATGTAAATAGGTAATTAAGAAAATATGATCTCTACCTTAATTATTCGAGATCAAACATTATGTTCAATACTTAAAGAAAATTTATTTTTTTAAATATATCAGATTAAAGTAAGGAGTGTACCTTAAGATTGCTCTAGAAAAATGTAATCTTAATTAACGCATAAATTAACTAATCATACTCATATTTTAAAATTTACTTTTTTTTCTCTGTAGTGCTTCAGAAAATACCAAAATGTGTCTTATAATAACATTAAATTTTTTTTTCATAAAATACTATTTAAAATATGATATTTTTATATATAAAGAAATAATTAACCAAAAAATATTTTAATGTCTTGGTAATTTATTACTTATACAATGGACCCTACTCATTAAAGTTGGTCCTGAACCTAAACATAAAGTTTTATTTTTATAAATTTTTTATTTTGAAATATAAAATTCCTTTTTTTAATGTGAATTGATTTTTGAATTCTAAACCCACAAATAATTTTCTTCTTTGTTATATTTTTTTAATATAAGAAATAAATATTAAAACTCTCTATGTTAAAGTTAATTAGTACTTAATGATAGAAAAAAAGCCATTTAAGCCAATGTTCTTGAACTTTCTTTTTGTTATCCTTGATCATAAGTAAAGTTAGGAGTTTAATTTTTGTGGCTGTTTAAAAAGATAGAGTTTAAAAGTTGATAAATTTTATAAAAAATAAAATATAAAACACACTTAACCATCATCTCATGTCTACTTCTTGTTGGATTATATATGGGCCAAGTTATGGGTCAATTATTGTCAATTTATAAGAAGGCTCCACTTTAAACTCAATAAAGTTATGAGCATTATTTAATATCATAACCTTTTTTGGGTTATTTTTCATTTGTTAACTTGATAAACAAATAATGATAATCAATTCTTGACTCATAATTACATACGCAATCGAATAATATTAACTTTTTTAAAAATGATAACTGATATTATAACTAATTCAATAGATAATAATTAAATATGATTTATGGTTGACGTTAATTCATACCCTATTTACTTACTAAAAAAAATAGTCTCCTTCATTATGGTACTGGAATTTACAATTTGTTTAGGAAAAAAAGCAATATCTCCCCCTAAACTATAATGCTTTTTTTAATTTTATAGTTCATTTATAAAACATCTTAGTTCAAGAAAATATGATACATTTTTTTTTCCTAAATCAATATATAAAATAAAGGTGGATGATTAAAGTCAAGTTCTAACGTAACTATTTATTTGCCTATTTGGCCACATCAAGACTTGACAATGATATGGGAGATTAGATATTTCAAAATTTGCGGAGCAAACACTCGAAAAGGACCAAAGGGACATTCAAAATTCAACATTGTCCTAGTTTTAAATAGTCTCTCTCACCAAAACTTTGAATATTTTTCTTTTCCATTGAGTTCATGCTGTCCTCATTCGCCCTCTGCCAAACTTTTCCATTGACCGGTTTAGACTGCTTCATTAGATTTTTTATTTTTGTTTACTTATCTATTTTTAGGGATCAATTGAACCGAGCCAATTGTGAGGGAGAAAAATCATATATCTAATAATTTTAATGAATCAACAATGTTTTAAAATAAAAAAGAAAGATAAGATAAAGAAGTAGTAAATAACTGAAGAGCAAACACCATCGAATAAGAAATGTGGTGGATCTTGAATAAAATGTTTAGGGGGACAAATTTTTTTTAATGATTAAGCTTCATACAATAATGATCAAGCTACATTATATTATTTCTTGTTAGTCTGTAATGGCCTTACCAATACTAAAAAAAGAACAAATATTAGCAAACAAAAATAGCAAGATAACTGTGGAAACTCAACAATAACAATAGAATCATTTGTTTTTGATAAAATATCAATCACATTTGAGAATATATGAAGAAAATAAGTATATAACATATAAATTGCATATACGAAAATGATGACCTTAGAAAATTTTGCAGAAAGTTAAACATTATAAGTGCTGTGAATTTGAAAATAGAAGATGTATAATAAAAGATGAAATAAGCCAGACTTGGAGAGAGAATAGGGAAAGAATAGAAAAAGTTGGAAAGAGAAGATGAAAGAAAATAGTAGAATTGGAGAGAGAAGAAAAAATATTATTTAAAATGTATATTATTTTTTGTTAGACTTCTCTTACACATTCACTTTTAACTATTGATATATTATAAAAAAATTATATGACAAATTATTTTTCTAAAAACACAACTATATATAAAAATTTTTGGGAGGACAAATTATTTATTTAAAAAATTATTTACCTACAAAAAAATATAAAAAAGATCACCCCCTATGTCTACACTAAGATTCGCCCCTGTGTGTCACAGTAAGGAGTAACCGCCCACTTGGTTTACAAAAGTAAAAACATGTTCTAAAAGCCTTTTTGATAAAAGCTTAAAGAATATTATTGTTTATTCAAATTGAAATGGAAACTATCTGAATTTTTCAAAAAGAATTATATTTGCAACATGCAAAAACGAGAAACAAGAAGTGTGAACTCTACAAAATGGCTTGTACGATGCCACAAGTTGAAGAGTTCAAATTCAAGAAAGTAAACATCTTTTCCAGCAATATGTCAACGACTATGAAGCTCGTCTATAACAAGCTATGACGGCTACTACAAAATTTAATGATGCTCTCCAATGACAAGTGAAGAAATACAGCTTCAACTTCAAGTATAAATATGCTACACTTGTTGAAGATGAGGACAACGAATACCTAGAGAATAAAAGCAATGAACAACAAGAGACTATCAAAGGGTTATACAGTGAGCTTAAAAATGAGAGCAAATCATATACTCCTTGAGCCTTAGTTGTCTAGCTATTGTGAGGAAGTTGTGAGCTTACTTGAAACGTTCCAAACATCATTCTATAAGGTTTGTTAGATTCACCTGAGAGAAAATTGGGTTATAAAAAATGTTCCAAACATCATTCTAATGTGTGAGATTGCCAAGATTGGGTTATAAAAAACCAAGAGCTTTGGCATGTGTTAGATTTTTGCTAGGTTCTTGTGAGAAAAACTTACTAAAGGTGGTTGTAAAAATCTAGGAGTGCTTGAACCTGTGAAGTGAGTTTGGCTGAGTTCTTGGAAAAAAACTCAGTGAGATTAGGTTAAGTAGGTTTTTGGTTGTAAAAGGTTGACAGCGTGTATCTGTATTTTGTGATTACCCACATAGTAAAATTTCCTTACTTCGTGCTTGGAGAATGGATGTAAGATCTAACATTTGTTGGGTTTGAACCACTATATATCCTGGTGTGATTCTTCCTTACTCTTATTTCTTAATTACTTGTTTACTCACAAAGGTTGTTTTCTAGTATGCTTGATCAAAGTTTTTTAATACTAAAGTTTGATCTCTTACTTTAATTAAAATGTTTTTATTTTTCAAACTTTTTGTTTTGGAAAGGCTTGCCTCCGAGAAATTGATGATCTTAGTTACTAAGTTTTTATCTTAACCCATCAACACTTCTATGTGAAAGTTTTTGAAAAAGGAACAGCTTTGGTTTTTTGGTTAATTAAATAAGAAAATTATTCTACTTGTTTGAAAAAGTTTTAAATAAAAAAACACTCAATTCAACCCTCATTCTTGGGTGCAAGTTAGATTTTTGATTGATTGGTTTAGACTAGTTCATTAAATTTTTGTTTTTTTTTTACTTATATATTTTTAGGGGTAAACTGAACTGGGCCACTGTGTATAGAAAAATCATATACTTAATAATCTTGATGAGCCAACTAATGTTTTAAAGTAAAAAAGAAAGATAAGATGAAGAAGTAGTAAATAGCTGAAGAGCAAGTAGCATCAAATAAGAAATGAGCAAGTAGAGCTACAATAAAATAATATGAAGTGCAGTATAGCTAAATCTGGAAAGTTGTATTTGATTATAGCTAAGCACGTGTAACAACATGGAGTAATCACCCACTTGGTTTACAAAAGTGAAAACATGTTCTAGAAGCATTTTTGACAAAAGCTTATAAGATATTATTGTTATTCAAATTGAAATGACAACTATATGGATTTTTCAAAAATGATTATATCTGCAGCTTGCAAAAACCAAAAACAAGAAGTGTAAATTCTACAAAATGGGTTGTATGATGCTACAAGTTGGACAGTTCAAATTCAAGAAAGTAACCATCTTTTCTAGTAATATGTCAACAACTATAAAGTTAGTTTGTAACAAGATATGAAGGCTGCTACAAAATTTAATGTTGCTTTCTAAGTATTAGTGAAAAAATGCAGCTTCAACTTCAAGTATAAATATGCTACAATTGTTAAAGATAAGGACAACGAATACGTAGAGAAAGAAGCAGTGAATAATAAGAGATTGTCAAAAAGTTGTACACTGAGCTTAAAAATGAGAGCAAATCATATACTCCTTGAGCCTTAGTTGTATAGTTATTGTGAGAGAGTTGTGAGCTTACTTGAAGCCTTCCAAACATTTTTCTGTAAGGTTTGCTAGATTCACCTGAGAGAAATTCTAGTGTGTAAGGTTGTCCGATTAGGTTGTAAAAAGCTAAGAGGTTGAGCCTGTGTTAGATTTTTGCTAGGTTCTTATAGAAAAACCTACTAGTTGATAGATCGCCCAAGGTGGTTGTAAAAAGCTGGGAGTGCTTGAACATATGAAGTGAGTTTGGCTAGGTTTTTGGAAAAAACTCAATGAGATTAGGTTAACCAAGATTTTGGTTGTAAAAACTTGATAGCTTGTACTTATAATTTGTGATTACCCACATAGTGAAATTTCATTAATTTGTGCTTAGGGAGTAAACGTAGGATCTAACATTTGTTGGATCTGAACCACTATATATCCTAGTATGATTCTCCTTTACTCTTATCTCTTAATTACTTGCTTACTCACAAAGGTTACTTTCCAATATACTTGATCAAAGTTTCTTAACACTAAAGTTTAGTCTCTTACTTTAATTAAAATCTATTTTTATTGAAAATATTTTTCAAACTTGTTGTTTTGGAAAGGCTTGCCTCGGAGAAAATGATGACCTTAGTTACTAAGTTTTATCCTAACCAATCAACATTTCTCTATGAAAGTTTTTGAAAAAGGAATAGCTTGACTTTTTGGTTAACCAAATAAAAAATTCTTCTACCTATTAAAAAAAGTTTTAAATAAAAAAATACCCAATTCAAACTCCCTTCTGGGATGCATGTTGCTATTAGAATAAACATATTGGCTGGTTCACCAATTTTTATATTGACCCAACCAGTCTAATATAATTTTTCATACAATATATATAAATCAATTTAAATTTAATTGAGTTTGAACTCACTTTTTTCAATTTTAAATACAATATTGAAAAGCTTATTATCATATCATATACCATTCCTTTCAAATGTATATTACATTTTAGAAAATAAAATATAAATATATAAAAAATTACAAATTATCTTTTATATATTTTATTTTCTGAATCACAGGTTACATTATTAAATAGAAAGGGACAAGGAGTTGAAGTTGAAGCAGAAAGTGGGATAGTGAACCAAAATGGAGGGTTTTGGAGGATTTGAATCCCATGCAGTTATTGTTATAAGTGTATAATTTTACATAATTTCTATTTAAATTTGTCTATATTTACTTGTTAGTTCTTCATAATTTTTAGTGTTTAGTACGCTTTTGTGTTTGTAGGAATTGTGGAAGCAAAAGAATAAAATAAAAATAAAAATGGTCAAATTAGTAATTTTGGAAACAAAACGCAGCAGCTAAACTAAATCGCAAGAATGAGGGGATTATTTTCTTAGGCAACACATTAATATTAAGGATTTGTCTAAGATACACCCCCACCCCACTTTTTTTTTTTTTTACTTTTTCTATTTTTTATGTTTTTTTTTCAAACTTTTTTAAATTTTTAAAAATAATTAAGTATTTTTTATCTTATATATTTTTTTCAGAATTTTTTAAAATGTTTTTCAATTTTTTCTTGAATTTTTTTACATCCCTGTTACTATTCATCTATAATTTTTTTTTTACTATTCATTTGTGACTAAAAAAATTTTACAAAAACATCTCAAAAAATTCTAAAAAAAAATTATATTATAAAAATTAATTAATTGATTTAGAAAAATAAAAAAAATATCAAAAAAAAATATCAAAAAATATAAAAAAAATGGGGAAACTCCCCTGCCGCCCACACAGTGGGTGGTAGGGGAGTAACTCCCTAATATTAAAGAGGAGTCAACAAATGAGAGCATTCATGAAATAGGAAAATAACAATTACCTCATGCAACATAGATTCCATTTTGATTGAAATAGGAGGATTCTGCTATAGTTTTGAGGGAGAGTTAAACGGCTGGAACGAAGAAAAAGATGAAAGAGAACAAAGGAAGGAGGAGCTACTGTAGTACTCTCTAACCATTAATCTTGCTTTTTCTTTTCTTTTTGTTTTCTTTAATGATTTTATTGTTGAATTCACTAAATATGTATGACTAATTTTTTCTTTGGTTAAGGGTGATTTCAAAACCCTAGACATGAATTTGGGTTAAATTTGAGGGATTAATCTTTCATCTTTCAATTGAAATTGTTGATGTTCTTTTGTTTTATTATTAATAAAGATTACTATTTTGTTTATTTAAGTGCGCAATTAAATGAGCATGATAGTTATCTAGTTGCTAGGTTAGGGGTTTTGACTTATAATTGTCAAAATTTTCTATTCACTAGTAACAATTGTGATAAATGATTATGAGATATTTTCAGAAAATTGCATGGAGAATATCACTCAAGATAAATGAACCGAGCTTATATGTTTATTTCTTGGATCAACCTATCTTTCTTGATTTATTGCTTTCATTAAATTAAAGTTAAATAGTTTGTTCTAGGTTGTTTAATAATAAAAAGATTAAATGAAGAGCTTGTCTTGCTTAATGATACAATAAAGAAAGATCGAGATAATCGAACTTGTGATTATTTTAGGGTTGTTAATTTCAAAAGAAAGTGAAAGATAAATTCTAATTATTGGGTATATTCATGTCTAGAGATGTAGAATGATTCCTTAACCATGTTTCTCATTCTATTTCAAAGTTCTAATTTTTGATTTTGCAATGTATAATTTTCTTTATTTTCATTTCAATTAATTTGCTTTTTTTAATTTATTTCTAAACCCCCATAATTTATTATTAGTCTTATTTATTTTGCCAATTAATTTAGTGTGTTTGAGTCAATAATAATTTAATTAAGAACAATCCTTTGTAAGAATGATCATTGCTTACTACTTTACTCAATAACAACTACATCTTTTGAAAGGATTTATTTTGACAGTTCTTTGGGAGCATATAAATTTTGGCGTCGTGTCATCGGGGATTGTTTGTCTTAATTAATCTGTTATTTTTTATATTTATTTTATTGGTTTTATTTTCTATTTTTATTGGTTTTATTTTAGTTTTCTTTAGTTTTGTTATTAATTTAGTTTTGTCTATTTTTTTTATTTTAGTGTGTCTTCTAATTAATCTTAGTTGTTTTTATTTTGCATCCCTGAATTTGCTAAAGACAAAATAAATTTAAAGCTTAAATGAATTTTTGAATACATATTGTCTAGTATTAGACTAATCCCATATGTGCAAGAAGAAATGACAATGAATAATAGTTGGCTACACCAACTCTAGATCAACAGCCTCTATGCATTGAAAACCCCCAGCTTGAGGTGGCTTTTGAGCTTAAATAAGGGATGGTCCATCTTTTTCCAACCTTCCATGGTTTTGCAGGGGAAGATCCAAATAAACATCTCAAGGAATTTCATGTGTTTTGTTAAGTATGAAGCCAACCGGTATATCTGAAGAGTAAATTAAACTAGCAAATGAGTGACTTTATTATTTACCATCCGGTGCCATTAACACATTGAATGAGATGAAGAAACTGTTTCTTGAAAAATATTTCCTCGCATGCAAGGCTGCAAATATTAGAAAAGAGATAAGTGGTATTAAGCAGCAAAGTAGGGAAAGTTTGTATGAATATTAGGAAAGATTTAGAGGTTGTGTGCATTATGCCCCCATCATCAAATCAGTGAATAGCACCTCATTCGGCACTTTTATAAAGGACTTATGCAAATGGAGAGGAGCATGATAGATGCTACAAGTGGGGGAATTTTAGTGGATAAAACACTTGCACAAGCAACTAATTTGATATCTAATATGGCAGCTAACTTACAGCAGTTTAGCATCCAATTGCCAACAAGGATGGTGAATAAGGTTGTTATTTTTTCAAACATTGAGCAACAACTTGCCAACCACACTTCCCTAGTTGAACAACAAGCAGGATTACTTACCAATGTACTTACTAAGAAGTGTGGATTGTGTTCTTTGGTTGGCTATGTAACTGACATGTGTCCATCATTACAAAAGGATAATTTAGAGCAAGTAAATGCCTAAGGTGGGTTTTAAGGGCAGCAAGGTTATCAAAAACAAAAGTATGATCATTTTTCTAACATTTACAATGTTAGAGGAGGAATCACCCCAATTTTAACTATTTAGGAAATTACTCCTAAGCTGCTCCTAATGGTAATCCTAGTAATCCACTTAGTTTCAATCAACCTCGGTCACAACCCACCCCACCATCCATTCCTCCAAATTCGGGTACACCTCTTGAAGATATAGTCAAATCCTTCCCATTAACACTTTGCAGTTTCAACAGGAAACAATAGCAACTATCAAAAATTTGGAGACTCAAATGAGCTAATTGGTTAATGACGTGGCCAAAATAAAGGCAAAAATATCAGAAAAACTCCATTCCCAAACTATTATTAACCCAAGAGAAAATGCAAGTGTTGTGACCTTGAGGAGTAGGAAAGAACTTAAGGATGAATCAAAAATAGATAAGGAATTCGTAGCCCCTGTTGAGAGTTCTTCAATGCCCAAGGTTGTTTCTTCTCCACATTTTCAAAATAGGTTTGCAAAATCTGAGAAGGAGGAGCATGAAAAAGAAAATTTGGAAACCTTGTAGAAGGTCCAAGTGAATATACCTCTTTTGGATGCCATCAACCAAATACCACATTATGCAAAGTTCTTAAAAGGGTTATGCACCACTAAACGCAAGCTAATGGGATATGAGGTGATAAATGTGGGGGAGAATGTCTCCCCTATTTTGCAACAGAAGCTCTCGTCCAAGTGTAAAGATCCTAGAAGCTTCATAATACCTTGCATAATTTGTAGTACAAGGTTTGAAAGAACTATCCTAAATTTAGAAGCATCCATTAATATTATGCCTTATTTTATTTATGCTTCCCTAAATCTTGGTCCACTTAAGGAAACTGGTATAATTATCGAACTTGCTAATCGATATAATGTTTACCCAAAATGAGTTTTGGAAGATTTTTTAGTGCAGGTGAATGAACTAGTTTTCCCTGTCAATTTCTATGTGCTTGAGATAAAGGATGAATAGTCTTCTAAGCCGACACCACTGCTCTTAGGGAGGCCATTCATGAAAACTGCCTAAACTAAAATTAATGTGCATAAAGGGACCTTAACTAGGGAATTTGCTTCAACATCTTTGAAACAATGAGGCATCCAAGTGATCTACGCATCCCTTGATGAATGGAAATAAGTGCAAGTCAAGCTAAGGACATTAAACTAAGCACAATTTGGGAGGCAACCTAAAGGAGGAAAAGCACAAAAAAAAAAAATTCATATTTGCTTTTTCTTGCTCTCACTCATTTTTTTGTTTTTTTCAATTATGTTTTTAGTATTTTATTTTCATGTTTTTCTCTTTTCCTCTACATCTATTCTTTTCATTTAGATGCATCAGTTTACAACGAGGACAATGTAAGTAGTAAATGTGGGGGAAGGATTTCAAAATTTATTTTTCTTATTTTTCTTTCTTTTTTCTGTTATGTTGTTTTTATGTTATTTTGTTGTTTTGCTATTTCTATTTTTTGTTTCTGTCTATTTTTTGTTTTTCTATTGTTGCTGCTTTTCTTTTTTGTTTTGCTGGTTTTGTTTGTGATATTTGTTTTCATGTCTTAAGATACCTTTCAACGATTATGATGAAAATTGAGCTTTAATGTTATTGCTTAGATTGATGATGAGCATTGCTTAGGATCTTGATATTATTCTTTGGTTGATGTGTTTTTATGATAGTTATGCTTAAATATTTATGCACAAAAACCATGTTATTTGGTACATAACCAAGCATGTTTGGATAAGTAAAAATTTTCATACGCTCACTTTGATAATTACTTGAGCTCTACATGTAAGGTTAAATGTTAGAACTTTCTTGGAGGTCTCTCAAGGCGATAGACTGGTCTAGTATCACTTGAAAAATGATTAAGGCATTATAATTCTTTCCACCATGGCCAAATAAGCATGTGCCCATTGATGTTCTACAAAGAACATCTCCCTAGTAAGCTATTTTGAGCCTTCATATAAGCCTTTTCTTTGTTAACCTCATATCCTCACCAAGCCACATTATAATTATCCTTACCCTTATTCTAAAGATGAATTGGAGCTACAATGAAGAGACTTACTTCAAGTAAAAACTGAGAGTTGTTGAAAAATTATCGATGATAAATAACTCAAGAAAGGTTGCTATTTTATTGTGTTTTGAAAAAAGAAAAAGAAAAAGAAAATAATAGAAGAAAAAGAGAATAAGTATCATTTCTTGAGTTTCAATTATTTTCCTGGTTGTTACAAAGTTGGCTAGAATGAAGCAAGAACCCAATACAATAATACCTGGCTTATGTTCTTAATTGGTTGCTTTGAGATTGAGAAATATTCCCTAAAGATCTCATTGATGTCCCTTGCTCCATGAATTTTTTAGAACTATTGTTACATCCATTCTGTTGTTTCTTTTAGCCACTATCCTTAGCTCCATTACAACCTAAATGAAGACTTTTTGATTTTGGGTAGTGACTTTGGTAAGTGAAGAGTTGTACCAAAGAGAAAGCCTATAGTGTTGACTATTTACAACCAGAATTTGAGTGGTCTTCATTTGTGAGGTTTATGGAGTTTTTATTTTTCTAAAGCAAGCATAGCATAATCATTGTTAACATTGGTTGTATCACACACACTCTTGAGTATGATTATTATAGAGATGTTTCAGCTTTTGAATAATTATAGATCATGTGTAATGCGTGTTTGAGATCAATGTCAAAATCTCTTATTGTTCTTTGAGATAAAATGTTGGAAGTTTAGTGGTTAGTATTTTTGTTTTTTGGTTTTGGTTTTTTTTTTCTCTTTGTTTCCATTTTAGTTTTGTTTTAGGACTAGTAAAAAGTAAGTGTGATTTGGATTAGATACGACTATTGCACCCTGTGTAGTTGCTATGGACAGCCAAGAAGTGTCACACCTTTAGATAATATGCAAAAAAAGTACACGCACTTTGCACATCCATTGTCAAAAGCAACTGCACAGGTGCAGTAACTGCATGTAATCCGAATCTCGTTTTGGAGCAAATGAAATACCAATTCAGTTAATTGATCCTACAACGATGAAGGTAAATAGTTTGCAATTTCATATGGAGTTTTCTTCCCCATTCTAAAGTTATCATGTGTACTCATCTATTGAAATTAAAATTTTTAATTAAAATTTTTTAAAATTAATAAACATAAATGTATTTTAATTATTTTATTTAAAGAACACAATAAATGTATGTATTTAAATAATTTTTTGAAACAAAAATTGTTAGAAAATGACTTAAATGATTTAAATATATGTGTATTATTATATCATTTAAATAAAATTGTACCTTAAAGGTTAAGATGGGTAATTTTTTGGCCTATTAAAAAATGTGAAGATTGCTAATATATATAAAGGACACAGTAAGTAGGTTAGCAATCTTATATGTATATATTGAATAATTATTTTTAAGTGTTTTTAAAATTATTAATTTCATAATGGTATTTTTGGTGGTTCAAGAAATTTTAAAAAGAAGTTTTTTTGGAATCTCTAAAGCTAAATAAGATTTTCTCTTTGTCCTCTCATTCTTTCATTGTTGACAACACTTCTTTTTTACAAGCAAATTCATCTTCTAAGGCTGCTGCCAACCATTATAAGCGTCAACACCTCCCTCATTTGTTTTTCTTGTATTGTTTTTATTTTATATTCTACATTATTTAGATATATCATTTAAAGAAGATATGATGACAACTTTTCAATATTCATTTTTTGATTGATCTGAAAGATTTCTAATCTTCCGATTTGTCTTTTTTATACATGAAAAGATTTTTAATCTCACCATTTTAGTTGAAGTTTGTTTTTTTTCGTTTAATCAAGTTTTTTGTCCTAATTGTTCTTACTCATGGTTTAAGAATATTATATTCTTATAAAAATTGTTGAATATGATACATCAAGTGAACAAACATAATTATGTAATTATATCACTGATACGACGATGAACTTTTTGGTATTTGCTATGCTATTTAGGATTTTTTTTATCTTTTATTTCAAGAAATAATTTTAAAAAATAATCAAAATAATTTTTTAACACAAATATTTAAAAATAAATAAATAAAGTAAAAAATAAAAAAAAATCTTTTTCTTTTTCTTTTTCTTTTTTACTTTTCTTTTTATTTTTTAAATTATTTCTTAAAATAAATTATAAAAAAAACTAAAAGAAAAAACTGTCTCGGAGTAGCATAACAAAGGAGTTTTTCAATCGTAAGTTTATAGATTTAGTATAATTTGTATTCACCCTTTAATTCAATTAGAAATTATTACAGGTTAATTTTTTTAACTTTAGATATGAGATTGTTGAGTTGAATTTTATTTTTTATTGAATTTTATATTTGATTCGAATTTTAAAATGATATCTTATAATATTATTATAGTATTAAAAAACTCATATAATACTGTATTGAAATATAATATTTTTAGAGACTAAAAATAATTTACTCCTTTTTAAATTTTTTTCCATGTCACAATCAGATATAGCAATACAGTCACTCACATAAATTATGAATCCTATAAAATTTATTATTGACCATATATGTGAAATCCACAATTTCAATAAGTAACTATGGTAAGAATGGTTATAGCATACCAATCACCTTATATTAATTCTTACGTTTTGAGCTCACATGAAACACGACTTGCGAGTCACGAGTTACAAGCTTGACAGGATGGCGTGACAAATCCCATTATTCATTTTATGTTTGACTAATTAATTAATGTTAATGTCGTTTTAATCTCTAAGAAATATCTAACTTCTCTCCATTTGGTCACCGATTTAATTTGCTTGCTCTTGGTCTTTAACGTTGTATTTAAATTTAAATATCTTGTTAATTTTAGGCTCAGTGATTATACAAATAGCTAGGGAATATCTATACCAAAAAACCTATATATTTTAAAAGTTTTACTGAAATTTTTATTCCAACCTTTTTTTATTATTATTACGGAATTAATCCTATATAAGTTTTTTCAAAAATATTTTTAAATAAATATTTTATGATATATTGTTTTTGATTTCATGTTATTTTGAGATATTACTATTGAATTATCCGAGGTAAAAAAAAAAATTGAATATCCTAAGGGGCCTCCTCTACCAACGTGGAAGCATACTACCCCCATCATTTTTTATTTTTTTATTCTAAGAAAATAATTTTAAAATGTAAGAAAACATTTTAGAAATTTAATTAACATAAATTTGAACAAGGCAATTGCTCTAAATATGAACCAAACCCCATGAAAAACAAATCAAATAACAACATTTTTAAATTCAAATTTCAACCTTCACTCGTTTGGCCATGGGAGCTTCGATTGAAGCTCTTTGAACATGGATCTAAATAGTCTTTTGTTATTTCTCAAAATGAAAATTAGATTATGAAAAAGGAGGTGAAAAAATGAAGTTTTCGTAAAGCAAGTAAGTGGAGACGTGGAGAAATAGAGTTGGGCTTCAAGCTGAAGAACCATCAATGGAGGACGTCCAATGCACGAGGGAGAAAAAGAGGGAGAGAGTTGCATGAGATAGCCAACCAAACATTTTTGTAAATATTTATTATTGAAGGATTCAATAGCAAATTTTAAAAATTACTCCTTTCAACCTGTTAAGTCAATTATCGGCCATTTATTTTTTTTATCTTTCATTTAATTCAACGGCCATCAAATATCAATCATTGATCCAATTACTCAGAAAATGGGACAATAACCTTACATGGGAGTTGTATGATAACAATCACCTTAAAATATTTTTAAAAAAATAAAGAAAATTAAAGAAAAAGTAAAAAAAAAAGAGAAAAAAATAAACATTAAAAAAATTGAAAGAGTGTGGGGCAGTAAGTTTGGGGAACGTAGGACTAGAAAAATCCATATCATAAATCATTATTTTATGGCAGTTACTATGTTATTGCTCAATTTTAAGGCCATAGCACACTTATTTTCGTTTTCACCTCTCATTTTTTTAATTTTTTACTCTTTGGTATTCATAGATTATTTTTTGTTATATATTTTAAAAAAAAATTTTACATTTCTTTTACTGTTCATTCATAATTTTTCTAAAATTTACTTTTTTCATAAGTAAAAAAATCTAAAAGAATTTCAAAAAATTCACAAAAAAATATATGGAATAGAAAATAATTAATTAATATCAAAAAATAAAAATAAATAAATAAATAAATAAGAAGTAGGAACCAAAAAAATTAAGCTACCGCTTCACTGTTAAAGTAATAACTTAGACATTTTCTTATTTTAAAGGGAGTAAGTATGCTACCACCTTATTTTGGATGGTTACGTAATTTTTTTTTATTTTTTACTTTTATTTTTTTATTTTTTTATTAATTAATTATTTTCTATATCATGTATTTTTTTAAATTTTTTTTAAAAAAATTAAAATTTTTATACTATTCATTCAACATTTTTTTAAAATTTACTTTTTCATAAGTAAAACATTTGAAAAATTAAAAAAATATATGACATAAAAAAATTAATTAATATCAAAACAAAAAATAAATAAAAAATGAAAGGTAGGAGTAAAAATACTAAAAAAAGTGACTCCCTATTTTAAATTAACATTTCTATTTTAATATTTTCTAGCATTATGATATTAAAAT
The DNA here is from genome assembly GCA_034509205.1 of Ceratonia siliqua. Classification (NCBI taxonomy): domain Eukaryota; kingdom Viridiplantae; phylum Streptophyta; class Magnoliopsida; order Fabales; family Fabaceae; genus Ceratonia; species Ceratonia siliqua. The sequence goes on from JASKGM010011230.1 coordinate 23,170, forward strand.
TGTATTATTAATATCACTAAAATGTAAGCGCGTGACGTAGGAGGTGCTATAGGCGGCGAGTGGGAGGGAATTCAAAGGTAAAATGTCAAAACCTTACGTGACTTGCACTTCCGACACACCCCATGGGTTCCCACTTGTTCAACTCGGCGCCGTAAAGAAGCTTGGCAACCTGGTTAAATCAGAACCGTTGGATTCAGTTATAGATTAATACACGTGTCAAGTGTTCATTTGTGTAATTAACATACTTGTCAGGATGCATCCCACGTGAAGTAACAACCCCGTTCTGACAAACCTGATCTCATGCTGAGGGTACTATTATTAGTAGGAAAACTCTAACCTACAATTTACTTTTTTTTTGTTTTTTTATTTTTTTTTATGTTTTTTTAAAATTTTTTTATTTTTTAAAAATGATTTAGTATTTTTTATCTTATATAATTTTTTTTAAATTTTTTAAAATATTTTTTAATTTTTTCTTAAATTTTTTTTATATTTCTGTTATTATTTATTTATAATTTTTTTTACTATTTATTTGTGATTTAAAAGATTTTATAAAAATACAAAAACATCTTTAAAAATTTTAAAAAAAATTTATGATATAAAACTTAATTAATTAATTTTAAAAAATAAAAAAAATGTAAAAAATATAAAAAAAATATAAAAAAAAAAGTTTAAAACTCCCCTACCGCCTACGTTAGTGGGCGGTAGAGGAGTATTTGCAGCTAAAGTAGGGGAATGGATAGAAGAGGAAGAAACCTAAATAAATTTAGAAATATCAACAAAATCTAATTTTGAAATAATATTTTAAACATTAAAAAAATATTTCATATATCATTCAAGTGGTTGTCAAGTTTTTTAATTTTTTTAATTTTTTTTTATTTAGAATGATGTGGTTTTCGTTAAAGTACAAGCTCCACTTGGATTCATTATTCAAGATATTAATGCATTAAATGCTTAGATAATATTCTTTTCAGTGTCAAAGTGTTTTTTACAGATTTTGATTCTAATATCTTGTATATGACATATAATATTTAATATGCATAAATTTAATATATTATTTATAAAAATAACATGATGTCCCGATATTATATTATTTTGAGTGTATTTTATATTATTTAAAAATTATAAATATCTTATATTACATCATTTTATTTTTAAATTTTATTAATTTTTTTAAAATATCAATTATATCATCTATTGATAATTTTTATTTTTTTCATATAAAACATAAAAATATTAAATATTATAATATCTTATATCTTGATATCTTGATATCTTTTACTTTAATATTTTATATTATGATATTCAAAATACAATGATATTTAAAATATTAATACACCAAATAACTCTTTAAAGTATTATTATGACAGATTCTGAACAAGAAAATATCTCATAAATCTTTAGATCTTATTAGGAATGGTCATAAATAAGATATAGGTATGGCTATGGGTATGAATATTGAAAAGGGTAGTATAAAACTTAAATTCAAACTACACAAAATATTAACTCAATGGCTCCATATTCAAACCCATAAGAATAATTAGGTTGATACGAGGAATGTGTCTTTAAAATTATCAAGAAAAAAGATATAGTTTCGATTAATGCTTAATGAATCTGGTCCAAAAATATCCTTATTATATAAAAAAAAGTATAAATAATAAATTAAAGTATTTCATTAATTTTAATTTAAAAATAATATTATATTTTTAAATGGAAAATTATTATTAATTAACAACCAAGAGAATTTTCCAATCATCTTTGCATAGTTATTTGAATTTGTTTGACCCTTTTGTTTGGTAGGATAGTTGGGCACTTAATTTTTGTTGGTTCTTTCTTGTTACTTATCTTCAATGATAATGAAGATTCTTCCTTCATTTCTCTTCATTTCTTTTCTCTTGTCTCTTACTTATTGCAATTGCTCATGTGTGTGCCACTTTTTAATCAATACCATTGGAGAAATATTTTCCTACATGGTATATTTATTTATTTATTTCATTATAATTTTATTAATTAAAAAAGAATTTTAACTGAATAATAACATATCACTTTTTAGGACACGTGTTTGAATATTTTTATTTATTTCGAAATTTGAAACGCACATCATAACTCAACTAGTGTAAATTTTTTAAATAAAAAATTAATTAGTCACAAAATTTTAAATTTTTAGTATATATTGTCCTACTATCTCTTGAAAATAAGAACAATAATGATTAATTTGATTTGTTAGTCTACTTCCTAAAACTCTATATATTAGTATAGATGGTAGTAGTTCAATTAATATTAAGTTTTCCATATTTTGTTTTTAATTAATTATAAGGAGAAAATCATTTTATCACATTTTTTTATGAAATATAAAATTTATTAAAAAATAAAGTCCAGTGACATTTACAATAAGTATAAAAATATTATATTTAAAAACAACAAATGAACACCTAATAATTTCTAATTGAACTAAAGGGAAAATATAAGTTATACTAATCAATCTTATAATTTGTAAGACGAAAAATCTTCACAATTATTATTAATATTATAATAAGATAATAATGTTTGTTTATTAAATGTATCACGTCCAACATTTTTTATAATAACAATATTTTTAAACCATAAAAAAGAAAGATTAAGAAAAACTCCATTAAGTGAAAAAATAAACTTTGGCTAAAGTTTTACTAAGAAAGACAAAATCAAAAGATAAAATATCTTTTACAAGAAAATTGAAAAACTATCATCAAAATTTCCTTAAATTACATATTTAAAGAATTTACATAAAAAAAAAAAAACAGAAGAAGAAGAAGAAAGGAGGGTCTACCGCTAGTCAGTCGACAATAACCCCAAAAGATGAAGTTACGAAAGGGAAATACTGACAACTGAAAAAGAATGAATTAAATGAATTTTGGTACATCACAATCATTCCACAAATCAAAAGTATTCTTTACTCGTTTGTTTATAAAAATCTTCAATTTATTATATTATCTTGTTTCCTTCCTATTCTTAAAATATTGATATTTTTTAGTATATTATTTCTTGGCACAGAAATACAATATTTTAGAATAACGAAACATGAAATTTTAATTTTTTTTGCTGCCATTATAAAGTATATATTGTTTTAAAATATAATGTATAGAGACATAATTTAAAAATAATATCTTCAGATTTTTTTCATAAGAAAAAGCTGCATTATATATAAATATGGTTACTTTTTTAAGTATAACGCATTTCATTTATCATATTAATTAGACATAATCAATCATAAATTCTTTTGCATATCTCTATATTGGACTTTCCATATTAATTAAGGGTAGGGCCATAAAAAATATATAGAATCACATATTATTACTTAGGATTTTTTCTTCATGATTAGAACATTAATTAATTCCTTATATATTAATATAAAACAAAATCAAACATTTAGATGCTTTTTGAAGAATCTAAAGCAACCAATAGTTAATTACAAGTGGACCTTCCTTAGCATTTTGAAAAAGTTGTCCTTCAGTAGTTATATATATATATAGGGCTTAGTAATATTAGAATTATTATGAATTTGAATTCGATAAATAAAAAAAAGATAATGATTAAATTGTGTTAAAAAATCGATTTTATGTGGATATAAACTCCATAAACTGAGAAATTCATTAAAACATTTTTAGCTAAGGTTAATTTAAAATGTTAAAAAATAAATTTAATTCTGTTAAAAATAAAATTTAATTCTATGATAATGTACCTAATTAATCACATATCACAATATCATATGCTGGCAATTTGCCTTTATTACTAAACTAATATTTTAGAATTAAAAATTAATCCTTTAGATTTGCCTAATATATAATTGAATAAAAAAAACACAAACTTCAACTCTTCGAATCATACTTTAATATGCTCACAGCAATACACATTAAATTATTACACAAGAACCTAGTAGTGCAAACTTTCACACAAGCAAATACTATATTTAAAACCTTATAAAAGAAAATACTATATTTAAAACAAGTTTTATAAGTAAAATTTTAAGTTAATTATTTTTTGATACTTTTATATATATTGTATTTTAAAAATAGTGTTTCATAATATTTAAATATTTTTTAATGTCTCAAATAATTTTAAAATAGCATTTTAAAAATCATAATAGTACTAACTAGAGGAGAATGCTGAATCTTTTGCAGTATCATTCTAAAATACAGCATCATTGTAGACATTTGAGAGAACTAAAATTTTGCATGTGAAACTAGGAATTCATGACAAACATTAGGGAAATTAAGATCTATAATTGAACTCATTTTAACATAAAAAATATAGAAGGATATTTCCTTTTGAAAAAGAGAGAGGGAACAATGTAAATGGATAGAGAATGAAAATATTATAATATGTAAAAGTAGAATAGTATCGTTGGGATATTTTTTGGTGTAGAACTAGTGCGCAATAGAAAGAGAGCAGAGTACTATGCTTTTTAAAGAATTAAAGTGAGCCTTCGACATTCAAAATGGTATGGTACTTCACCTTTTTCACTTCTCTTCTGCACCAAAAAAATATATGGTACTGTCTCTTCACCCTTTTAAACTAAAATATATATAGAAAGCAGCCAAAGGAAGATGAAGAGTGGACCTTAGATGATTGAAATAAACTGCAACAAATGTTAGTTAGAAAGCATCTAGGGTATGTTTGGTTGAGAGTTGGGAATGGAAATAAAAAAGAATTTGATGAAGGAAAAAAAATGAAAGGACAGGAAATGGAGAATTGAATGATTATTATTATTTTTCTTCTAATTCTATGGTTTAGTAGGGAAGGTAAGTATGTTATGTGTGAGCAAGCCTAGGTTTGAATCCTACCTTTACTATCCTCTAACTCCAAGGGCTTGCTTTTGACTCAGGTCGAAGAGGGTTGAACTTAGATCCCCTCATACTAGGCCTAACAACATTTTCATACATATTATGGAAAAGATACAATGTAAGAGACACACTACTTCATTAGCGAGTTATATTTTTCCTTTATTTGTAAACCTATAAAAATTATCTTTTTTTTTCATACATGATTGTGTCATGTTAATTGCTCACATAAGAAAATTAAAATCCAAAATTGTAGGGTTAAATGGAAAAACAAATTATTTTATAAATTTCCTTTTTTTAAAAAAAAATATAGATAGTAAATCTCAGTTTAGTTTCTTGATATTGCAATTTCAAAAATAATGAAGAACATAATAAAGTTATTAAATTTCTCATCCAAAACGTCTTAAATTAATTGTAAAAATATGAAAATTTCAAAATTTGAAGGAATTTAAAGAGTTGGTTGAAAATCTCTTATGTCCCTCATATCCTATTTAAACAAATTTCTTAACAATCAAAATGTTTCATTGAAACTTTTATTTCTTATTTCTTTCCCAGGATTGAAGTTCAAAACTCATTTGTTTTTTGGTCATTAAAACTCATAGTTAGATAGTGGTAGAGGTTAATTTAGAAGTGTAATTGAGCTGAGTTCAATATGGGCTTTGGCCCAAATGGGAGCCAAGTGAAAAGCCCACAAAGACAGTAAAGGCCCACTTCTTCTATATCCAGTATCCTATTAAGAATAGAGCCTTAAGGGTCAAAATTTTAAAATTAAAAACAAAAACAATATATATATATATATAAAACCAAAGCTCAATTAATAATAAAGTCTTATAGAATAAATGCTATTATATCTAAAATATAATTTTAATTTTCACTTCTTAAATGAAAAACGATATTAAATATGTTGTCATTTGAAGTAACAGATGACATTTAAGATAGTAAGACATAATGAAATCATATCATTTTAAGTGGTATCTCATACTGTTTAAAAATCATTGAGATCTTATACTATAATATCTAAGATATCATAGTATGTAAAATATTAGTATATCAAATACATCCTAAAATGAATATAGGAAAACTAACTATTTTTCTTTGGGCAATGAATTGAGGGGTAGTAGCAAAATGAAGGGTAAATTATTTTATCTCACTATAGGATTAATGATATAACACTCCATTTGTTTTTATAAATGATACTTAATTTTTTTAGGAAGCATGTTTGATCCTGTCAAATGATCGATCATGTTGCTATCGAATGACTGTGTATGAGCTATGCCATCTAGTGCCACCCATCCAATGGTCCCAGTGCAACATGACCGGTTCTTTGACAAGATCAAATCCGCACACAGTTTTTTTATGAATATATAAATATACTAATTTATTTTTATTTTTATTATATTGGTATTAAGGATAAATTGATATATTCACACTTTCATAAGACAATTAAGTGTTATTTTAAAAATAAAAAATTTTAAACATTATATTACAAAAGAAGGATAATTTACCCAAATTAAATTACAATATTTTCTTTTTGTAAAAAGATGATAAATGTCTCTTCGTATTTTGGTTATAATTTCTTCTATATTGTATACTAGTTATGCTTAGCCGCAAAATCTAACTCAAAGCTAAAGTCCCGTTTGACCGCTGACATATTAACTGAAAATTTTATAGTTATTCACAACTAAAACAGCAAGCCTAAATATGCTCCTTCTCTTTCTCTGTTTCATTGTCTCTCTTTCAATCCTTCAATGTCTTTATGTGCTTCTCTTTCTCCATCTTTCCATTTTTTTCCAAACCATATTAGGAACAAAAGCCTTCCCTGATTCCTTATTCTTCCCCACCACTCTATCCTTATTCCATTTTTCAAACAGAAGTTTCTTTACTTTGATTACTAGCTATCAATGCCAGTTAATCATCAGAAAATAAAAAGTTATGGCTCATGGAAAATACCCAAGATTATGAACTTTGTTTCCTCGAACCGTTTGGCAGGTTCCCTTTCTCTTCCTTCTTTGTCACTGTGTTTCTGCACAAAAACTTCTGTGTAATTGTTGTTACTAGCCAATTGGTGATTCTGCAGAAATAGGGTGATAAGGTGGCACTTGAATCTGAAGAACAACAAAAAGAAGTATAAATGCAAAGTACTAGGGTGCTGCACTTAGAATATTCATGGTACTATTATTCTTCTTTTCACATATTTTGTTATTTTAATCATTTTTACTTGGAACTTGAGTTAAATTATTGATGATGCTAGATAAGTTAGCTAACTTCGTTCCAAAATTAGCAGCAAGAATCCCAAACTTATTATGATCATTCATTTATTATCAACGTAGCTCTTTTTGAGCTGTTCTTTTAATTTAAGCCATAGTAAGTGCCTCCTACAGATCTTGCTAGTGAAAATGACTATTCATAAATAAGCATTTAAAATTTTGAAGTTGAAATTTGTTAGAGCATATTCTTCCTTTTCTGATGATGAAATGGTAAGATAAAATATATTTGATCTAGTCTGTATATTTTCTTGTGGAAGAGATTCTTTACTTTAGTCCCCCATCCGGTACACGTTTCCGACAATGAAGCTAATTAAGTAAAGACGACAATGACAATTAATTGCACCTCAATGAAGACAATATCCTTATAGTACAACGTTGTGCTCATATGTATGTTTGTAACATATTTCGGTCCAAGAGTTTTATCTGACTAAGTTTTTGTGAAGAGCTCCAAGGATGGAGACGCCATTAATGACCAGATATCCTGCTTCAGAGCCAGACTACTTGCCGGTGAAGAGCTTCAAGGAAACCAAGTTGGTTTTCTGGACAGAGACTGTGAAGATATGGAGGATAGCAGGCCCAGTGGCACTGTCCTCTCTCTTTCAGTACCTTACAAACTCCTCCACCGCCATCTATGCTGGTCATCTTGGAGACATTGAGCTCTCTTCTATCTCTGTTTACAATGGCGTCATGGGTTCCATCTATTTTGCTTTACTGGTCAGCACCCACCTCCCCTCTCTCATCCATCCAAAACTTGGTGTTTGCTTTCTAGTTACCAAATTCAAGAATAAGTACTTTTACTGTCTTTTTTTTCCCCCCAGAAAACCATCAGCACTAGCATTTGTTGCAGATAAACTTGCTTATGCAGTTTCTTTCATACCCCAAGCGGTGTGTTTCTCACTTGATCCAACTTTCTTCTCAAAATTGCAGTTTGGCATGTCAACTGCACTGGGGACACTTTGTGGCCAAGCTTATGGAGCAGGGCAGGTTCAATCTCTTGGAATTTATGTGCAAAGGTCTTGGATTGTTCTCACTGTCACTTGTATAATCCTCTTGCCTCTTTATGTATTTTCCACTCCTTTCTTAAAGTTTCTTGGCCAAGAGAAAGACATAGCTGATCTTGCTGGAAAATATTCTATACGAGTCATTCCCCAGATGTTTTCCTTTGCCATAAATTTTCCCATCCAGAGATTCCTCCAGGCCCAGAGCAGGGTTAAAGTGATTGTATGCATAGCATTTGTGGCCTTACTTATACAAAATGGGCTGCTTTACATCTTCATATATGTATTCGGCTGGGGCACAACTGGCGCAGCCATGGCGAATAATGTCTCGGGTTGGGCGATTGCTGTGGCTCAAGTTATCTATGCTGCAGGCTGGTGCAAGGAAGGGTGGACTGGGTTGTCTTGGTTGGCTTTTAGGGATATATGGCCCTTTGCAAAGCTAACCCTTGTCTCATCTGTAATGATTTGCTTAGAGCAATGGTACGTTACTTGCATTATACTCCTTGCTGGTCAACTTGATGATCCAGTAATTGCTGTTGGCTCATATTCCATTTGGTAAGCTAATCAACCTTCAAATACACAAATTTTCTACATTTTTTTTTTCTTTTCTTTTCAACCACTGCTACTATTCAGCTCTTTCCCTCTTGATTTGACTCATTAATTCACTTCCATATTTTAGCTTGAATTTTCAGGGTTGGCAATTCATGCTGCTTCTTGGAATAAGTACTGCCGTAAGGTGAATAACTAGAGACTAATCATATAGCAGTAGCAGTTTTAAATTAATGAAACACTTCAGAAACAGTTACTGATTACAAAGAAAACTAGATATAATTAAGGGTTTGGTGATATATTTTTCATCTAATGCTTTTGATTCATTTTGGATTCTATGCCCTCCCAGTGTTAGGGTCTCTAATGAGCTTGGCATGTGGCATCCAAGAGCAGCCAAATACTCTTTCTTTGTGGCAATGTTTCAGTCTCTCCTCCTTGGGATCATATTCATGACAGTGATTTTCTTAAGTAAAGAAGACTTTGCTATTGTCTTCACAAACAGCGTGGATATGATAAGAGCTGTGGGTGATTTAGCTTACCTTCTTGGTCTAACAATGGTGCTAAACAGTGCTTCACAAGTGATATCAGGTAACAATTTTCTTTGGCTTCTTCGGAAGTTGATCCTGTAGCTCAAACAAGTTTCAAAACTAGAACCGCTAGTGTTATATATTAATAAGATTTATTTTTTAGGCTAAAGTGGATTGGCTCATTTGGCAAAAGAGTACAATAAGAATTTTGTAGTCACTCATACTGTACAGGTTCAAATACTCTAATATCATGAATCAATATTAGTAGTCATCTCTTATTTAAGAGATCTCCTGATATTTAGTCTTTTAGGTAAGCTTTTACGTGCCACTCAATAGGCACTACACATACATTAATTATAAAGTGTCTAAAGGGAGAATTCACGTACGTTACTAACTGATAATATTGCAATAACTTATCCTTATTGGTATTTTGTCAAAAAGGGGTTTATTTTTTTGGAATATTTTGTAGGTGTTGCCATTGGAAGTGGGTGGCAAGTTATGGTTGCTTATATAAACTTGACCTGTTATTACATTGTTGGACTCCCTCTTGGAATTTTGCTTGGTTTCAAGGCTGATTTAGGGGTCAAGGTAAGGTCTTTCTTATGTTGCAATATGTCTATTCTCTTTTACCTTTTCCCCTTCAAGTTAACAAAGGTTATATAAAGTATTAATTATTAACAATTTGTCATACTGTATAGTTTTCTTCTACTGCAAATTAAATTATTTTGTGGCTGTAGGGTCTTTGGGGGGGCACAATGTGTGGCAGTACTCTTCAGATTGTATTCCTCATATTGATGATTTGGAAGACCAACTGGACCAAGGAGGTAAATCAGTAGTACCCTTCTAACAAACATCTATCTGAACCCAAAGATTTTGTCAAAATTGATTGTGAATCATCATTTTATCTCAAAAGTCCAAAAATTATAAGTATAAAACACATCAATAATTTTATTAACATCACTCCTTCCACATCAAAACTCTTTAACTAAGAAGCAAATATATGACTTGAAAATGAAAAATCGTATTATATTTAATAAGAATATATCCAACACGTGTTGTACATAACTACATTTGCTTTTTGAAATATGCGTATTTAACATGTGTAAAAATATTAAAAAATTCTTAACTAAGTTGTGTCTACCATAAGAGACAGATCTTAGTTATGGCATAGGGTAATTGCCCAAAAAAAAATTTATTTGTTTTCTTAGACAATTATTTGACTCATCAAAAATTCATTTGTTTCCTTCAAAACATGTTAGAAATTAAATTTTATCCTTTAATAATTTTGTTCAAGATCCATCATGGTCTATCTTGTTATATTTAAAAGAAAGTGAAAGTGGGGACAAATAGTATGCAGGAGGTCCATTAACTTTGTAAGTATGATTCATATATGAAGTGATAGATTGTGTAATGTGTCCATGGTTCACCCAAAAATTTTCCAAAGTATGATAGGCGAAGCATAATATTTAATGCTATCACAAAGACAAAGACAATAAGATATGGCTAATTACTTGGTGACAGAGGTTCTGGTAGCTCGCAGAAGTAGATTTTCAAAACTACACAAGTCATGGTTTTTTTGTTCTCTTTTCTCCGTCTAGGTCAAAATCAAAATCTTCTCTAATGTCAAATCCTTAATTAAAAGTTGTGAATAATGTGATTTCAGGTGGAGCAAGTGGCAAAGCGCACAAGAATCTGGAGCTCGCACAACACCCTAGAGGAGAAGATGGTGGATATTATGTGATAAGCCTTTCTTCGCTTTACAGAAAAGTCCAATTAGGGTGATGTTCACGATACCCCCTTCACATAGTGGCTCTCCAAGCATTGAGCCTATGACTATGGCCTTGCCCTACATTGTCACTTTAAGGCTTTACAAATCCATGCCCAAAAGGGTAGAAAAGTCTACAAAGACAAATTTGTGTCCTTCAATGCTGCAAGTTTAGAAGCTCAACCTCCCTTATGTCCTTCAACAATTACCATTTTATTTAAATTTTATTAAATATATTATTTAATTAACCCAACATCAAACAAAAAAGAAAATATTTGTAATATAATATTAGAATTCTACGTTAAATTATCAGTAAACTAAATAATCCATTTTTCATAGAAATTTTTTATTTTAGCTCTATCATGTACTAAGGCAATTATTTTGTATTTAAAATCCCTTGATTTCTTGCCTAGCATAATTTAAGTAGGAATTTTTTTTATTACTAAACGTTAAGTTGACTTAAAAGTTGAGAGTTCAAAATAGTATTGTCAGACTCAGATAGTTTAACCGATTGTGATTCGGTTCATCGACTTATACACAAAACCTAATATTTAAGCTTTAGTTACGTTGTTTTTTTACATCAAATACAAGGATTTTGAATGGATGTGTTCTATATGTATCAATGCCTATACTTTTTAATTTGGCATTTTTCATTATTTGAAACCAAATCCATTAAGAATTGAATTGGATTCTTATTAATAAATTTAATTGAATTATTTTGTTCAGAATAAATCTTAAATTTTGTATAATTCAATTAAACTTCATTGTTTGGATAGCATTTTAAAGTGATAGAATTCAATTAAATTGTTAATTTTGCAACAATATTATTTTCTAATGTTGTATTAAAAAAAATAATGTAAGAATAAAAAAATATTTTTGTCATCAAATAAATTCATAATAGTGAAATCCTATCAAATAATAAAATATAAATTTAAAAATAAAGTCATTTCTTGTTTGATACATGTCTAACACTTCAAATTATACTTAAGACTATATTTTATCATGTTATAATATCTATATTTTTTAGTGTGATGGAATTGTGTTTTTTCATTTTTCATTTATAGTTTATGAAAAGTAACAAATATTGTATATTTATAATATTGAAATCACTTTTACAGGTGTTGCTATTGGATGTGGATGGCAGGCATTGGTGGCTTACATCAATGTTGGTTGTTATTACATTTTTGGGCTTCCATTGGGATTTTTCCTTGGCTATCAAGCAAATTTAGGAGTCTAAGGTAGTTTACTATATTTCTATTTTCCTTCAACCATCTCTTATTTTTCTTATGTGGCATGGTTAAGGACTTTGGGGAGCTATGATATGTGGAACTGCTCTGTAGACCTTGCTGCTCTTGTTGGTACTTTATAGAAACAATTGGAACAAAGAGGTATGGTATGCTATGCTTTTCTTTCTTTCTAAAACATCTCTATACATCTTTCTTAGGGAAATATTAATAGTACTATGGTTGCACAATGTGCTTACGATCACATCATGTGATGTTTTTAACCAAAAAAACAACAAAAAAATGCCACGTCGTGGGATCATGAAGGCAAACGTACCATGCAACCATAATACTTAAGTTATTTCCCTTTCTTAGAGTACTACTACGGGAAAGTTATGCTCTGCAATTATGACATCTTACTATACCATTATACTTGAATTAATTTTGATTATTACATGATGTAAGCTGCTACATGCAGGGACGGATCCAGAATTTACTTAAAGGGGGGGCTGAACTAGAATTTTAAGACAAAAAAAATGGATTAATAAATTAAATAAAAAATTATTTATGATAATAATTTAAAGTTTTATGAATAATTAAAAATTTATTTAAGAAAAATAGAATAAAAAAAGATATAATAACATTAAATTTTGATAAACAAGAAAAGCCAAAAATTATTATACTTAACTCAATTTCTTTAAAATACTAAAAGAAATTTTAAAAACTAAAAACTAATTACTTTAAAATTAGTCACATTAATTTTATAAATACTTCATTTATTATATTTTTGAATAAAAAATAAAAAAAATAATTATATATATATATATATATATATATATGAAGGAGGAGGGGGGCCAAAGCCCCTGCTTGCCCCCCCTAAATCCGTCTTTGGCTACATGCTTTACATTTATTTATTTATTTTACATCTCTTTATAAAAACATGAAGAAACTGATTATATTAGGCACGGAGGTTAGTAACTCCAAAAGACATACAAAATAACTAATAATACAACATAAACTTGTACTTTTGAGACAAACAAAGAGAAGCAATGTAACAAGAGGCAGCAGACCTCTAAAATATAGCCGTTGCAAAGGTTGTAAGAAAATTTATAATATCTCACCAACAGAAATACAACTTTAGATGTAACTCCTTAGTCCTTTCTAAGGTTCTAAGCCTAAAAAACTTGTCCACTTCCTAGATGTAGATGGAAAAGAGAACAAATCTTCAAATGTATCACAAAAACGAACAAAGATCTTCCATAAAGAAAAAGATGTAGAAAATAAAGGAAGTGCTATGAGATGCACTTAAAGCTTTACTGAAGAACCAAGTTCAATATTATAGAGATGAAAGCTCAGCTCTACTAAAGCAAAAGTGATGATAAACAACACAAAAAAGCTATATATATATACACACACACACACAGACAACCAAAGAATAAAGAATAAAAGAATAATAAAATCCCATAAAGACTAAGCTAGAAGGGTGTAGCCTAAGGATCACGGGCTACACCAAAGCATGACGGCAACTTGTACAAAGGAGCAGACCAAGATATGTCTCCATCAAAAGGCAGAAGTGTCAATGAGAAATAAATGACCATGCTAACTGGATGAGTTAACCAAGTCAACTGCTTCACTCCCCTTCACGTTGGTGTGTGGATATCTTTAATACCCAACTTGTGAACAATCAATTTGAATTTGTCAATGCTCAATGCCTTGGTAAAGATGTCTGCAAGCTAGGCACCAGTTCATATTTTGACTAGGGCAATGTAAACACCATATTTTGTCCAGATTTTTTTATTTATCTGTTAAAAATAAAAAAAATAAATGAATATACAAGATAAAAAAAAACAAAAGTACAAACAAATAAAATTTTTACATATGTAAGTGAAGTGAA
>JASKGM010011258.1:11429-37151 GCA_034509205.1 Ceratonia siliqua
CAGAACTTCCATTGCAATTGATTCACTCCAATAGAAGTGGTCTTATAAATTTGAGGACCCGGATCCCCTCCTTTTCCCCTGGGAAAAGGAGGGATCTTTTCCCATTAATCGTGGCCGTCCAATTTCTTGGACGGCCACGATAATGCCACATGGCATTTTTAAAAAAGTTTTCCTCTCTCCTCTGCTTTTTCCTCCTGCCTTCTCCGTCTCTCTCTCTCTGTCTTTTCTTGGTCCAGTAGCATCTTCCCTTTGATTAGAATGTGAAGGTCCTTACTCTCTCTTGACTATCACCTGAATCTATCTCTTTTCCAGAAGGCTAGGCTAGGCAAGTGCTCTTGCTATCCCTTTAGTCGTGGGCGTGGGTAACCCTCAGTAGTATAGTCTGATTCTATTCCACATTCAGTACTGTGCCTATCCCAGTCCTCCAAAACAACATGATCTAGATCCAGGCTTAGTGGTTTGATACAAGTTGTTTCTGAAAAATTGATTAAAACAGAAATAAAATAATTCAAAAGCTTGCATTATATTCCGAAATAAAGGAGACCCATATGCTCCATATGTGGATTCTGGAATTGTAGGGGAAAGCTACAAAGAACAGCTTTAGAAGAGCTTTTACACAGAACAAAGAAAATAGAACGAAGGAGAAGAGAGAGAAGGAGGAGTATGAGAAGGAAAGGAACAAGAATGTTAATTTATGCTCCAATGTTAAAGGAACAAACCGTCTATGAACAAGAATGTTAATTTATGGGTGTTTCTTCTTCTGGACCAGTATGAGAAGGCACAGTGAGGTGACCTTGTTTAAAAAGTAAAAAATGGGAAAAAATATGACAAGTGGTTTTGGTGACTGGTTTGGGAAAATCAGGACAGTTTTTAGACGTTGCATTGTCGAGAACAGCCACATGATGTTTCGATTTTCTTATCGACTTTGTTTCTTTGTTTCGGAAGTTAAAAGCTTGTGATGGATCTAAACAGTTTCATACGGAACGGAACATTACGTGAATCCATTCATTGACGGCGCCACGACTGAGATCACGGTCTACTCCGGATGAGGATCCCCGGATGAGGGCCACCGGCGACAAAGGGCTACCGGCGACGATGGGCTTCAAATAAGAGAATGGCTGGAAGATGACGGAAATGGCGGGGTAGGAAGCAGAAATGGGATCAGAGAAATTTTTTTAAAAAAAAGTTAATAATTCATTAAATGATGTGGTAAAATCTGGGCCGTCCAATTATTTGGACGGTTCAGATCAAGAGAAAAGGATCCTCTTTTCCAATGGGAAAAGGAGGGGATCCTCATCCTAAATTTGAAGGTAAGGCATTAATCATCTTTTATTGGTGATTACACATGCTATAGTCATGTAACATAGAGATCTATGAAATAGTACGACAATTAATGTACTTAGAACTTTGCAACAAAAAAGAATTGCGGAGAGAAGACACCCCTGTTTGGTGGGCTTTTCCCACATGTGAAGCAGCTTTTTTATTTTATTTTTAAAAGCAGGTATTTTCTCCATAAGCTACATTACTCCCTTCACCTTCCTTCGCAGTCGATGCCAGTGGGTCACCGCCTGCGGGTTTTCCTCCCTCGCTAGTGTCTCACGTCTCTTCCCCTTTATGCGTTTAGGAATTACAGAGTCAAAGAAGAAAGATGGGTCTATAAAATGGCGGTTTAGGAAGAGGAGACCCATGGGAGAATGAGGGAGAGGAGACCCATGGGGATAATGAGAGATGGAGAAGAGTTATATAATTTTAATAACAATTAAATTTAAAAATTTATAATAAATTTTTTTTATTCAAACACAATAAAAAAAAATATTTTTACATATTCTTTTTAAAAATTTATTTGTATAGAAGTACTATTGCATTTTTAACCTCCAAACACTTAATAAATATATTTTTTTAAATTAACACTTCTATATAATTACATTTAAACATTAAATACCTATTATTTTTTTTTAAAAAAAAATTACTTCTACTTAAAACCTATGTTAAAAGTAATACTTATTCAAACGGGCACATAGGATTTCACTCAAGATAATTAGGTGGCACAAGCAAATTTATCCATTTTCTATTGGACTTTTATGGGTGATCATACATGCTATAGTCATGTAATTTAGAGATCTTTGTCCCACATTAGAGTATGAGGGAATATATAATCACTTGGTCCAAAGTCGATGATGTGCAAGATAGGAGAGGAGTTAAGCTTTAATGTTGACTCCAACGATCAATTTAATATGTGATATTGTAGTGAGAATCATCTTAGTTTTAGATCAAGTGTTAGAATGATGTTACCATGTGATGAATTGATGATGTTGCAAAGCCCTTATATAGAGAGCTCCATGGAGATGGCAGGAGTTCTTACAGGTTAAATGATGAGTGGCATGATTTCTGGAAATAGTTATTTAAGTTGTTACTCATGGTGTGTGAGGTGATTTTTCGTTGATTTGAGTTGGCCGAGGCCTTCATGGGTCATATTGTATTATTATGGGTCCACTTAGACTTGCTAGGTTAAGCCTTAGGAGTTAAACACGTCTTATTCATATTATATAAAATCAAGAACATATACCATGTCGACAAAAAAACACATACACACAAGATACTTTGTGGCTTTAACGAGATGAAGAGATAGAAACAAAACTTGAGCTTCCTTGAGAAGTTGGAAATTTGGATAAAAGGTTTAGTTCGATCTTCTTTTCATAAAGAAAACATATATTTTAATTATAAGGACAAATTAATTCAAGGCAAACTAAGAGTAACCTATAATTTACATGTAAAAATTATTTAATTTTTCGTATATATTAATAATCAATAGATATATGATCTTGCATAAGATATGGCAAAGAATATATTTGGAATGGTAATGTATCATATATGATTTCAAAATTTTTTATATGGTTACCCAGCATGCACTGCACAGCTCTTGGCTAAAGAAATGATTGCATTGGGATTCAATGTTCCAACCCTTCTTTTATTCACTTCTCCTATCCCCTGCCTTTGAGGGAAAAAAATGTTTCAAGGTTGAAATTTGAGAAGTGACAGTTGTTTTTAAAACTTCGAGAATGAGAACAAGTAAGGTTATTAAAAAGGTGTAAAAAAAAAAGTGTGAAAAGAACATTTTTCATAAAATGGAGGGAAACCCTTGAATTAGATTGAAGTTATGACTGTCAGGATAAAATGCCCTCCAATAATGTAAAACCGGGGAGTTAATTCTTCTAAAAAGAGGGGAGAACCTAAACTGATGGAGTTGCAATATTCTATTCACTATGAATGAATACTAAGCAGGGAAAGAACCAGAGATGAATCTGAAATTAGATAGTAAAACACCACATAAAATAAGTATCAAGCAAAGAGAAAGATCATGCTTCCTAAACATTTAGCTAATATTGAACAGATTTTTCTACAAAATCAAAGCAGAAAGTTTCTGGTTCATTGCTCTCTAGACAATCATTGTCTTGCTGTCAGTCAATTCTCCACATGGATATAAACAGGGCATAGAAGCTTAGAGTAAGAATACAGGGTCTTTTAGTGCATGCTCAAGTAGAGCAACATCCAGCTTTCTTCACGGCTGATACATCATCACGGGAACCAACATTAAGGGTCTGTCCTTTTGGTAAAGTTGCTGGATCATCACCAATGTCAAGGGCCTTCTTACTTACAACACGATAGATCTGGGTTAGCACTTCCGTGAAGGCGTTTTCAACATTCATGGACTCAAGGGCAGATGTTTCCATGAAAAATGTTTTCTCTCGTTCAGCAAAAGCTGTAGCATCTTCAACAGAAACTGCTCGCAGATGACGCAGGTCTGCTTTGTTCCCTACGAGCATTACCACAATGTTGGCATCTGTGTGACCTCTCAGCTCCTTCAGCCATCTCTCAACATTTTCAAATGTAACATGGCGGGTAACATCATAGACTAGTAAAGCGCCTACAGCTCCTCGATAATATGCACTTGTGATGGCTCGGTACCTACAGTGTTAATGGAAAATGCAAAATAAGATAAATATCTTACATGAAAAATATATAGAATATAGCATGGTATATCATTGTAGGGATTATGAATCAGCAAGACCTACATATAAATGAAGTTTCATTGCATGGAAACCATGTCAATTTAACATTTAATTGTAGTCCTAATTATAAAATTTAGGATAAATTACC
The DNA here is from genome assembly GCA_034509205.1 of Ceratonia siliqua. Classification (NCBI taxonomy): domain Eukaryota; kingdom Viridiplantae; phylum Streptophyta; class Magnoliopsida; order Fabales; family Fabaceae; genus Ceratonia; species Ceratonia siliqua. The sequence goes on from JASKGM010011258.1 coordinate 15,588, forward strand.
TCTATCTTCCTTGAGATTTGGTTATATAACACAGGGCTCTTCTTGTTTTTAAAATTACATTTGGCTTCCTTATAAGATGTGAATAAATTAGTATATTCAGACCTTTATTAAGTGTTATATTACCTGTACCTCCCTTTACTAAACCTCAAGAGGGATACAGGTATATACCCTAAAATTTAATGATGCATTCAATGATCAACAAGATTCACCAGAGCAAGAAGATTAACTTAATGCTTTTGTTTTCAAAATTTTCCATATCAAATCTAGCATTCTATCTATAAATTTATCCTTCGCAAACATTCTGTTTATATTCGTTCTTATATTTCTCTACTCTAAGACCTGGCATAGAATAGCAATGTCCTTGGAAAGCTGGCAGTTAGCTAAGAAAAGATGTGATAAAGGCCCAAAGGAAGTCATTCAATTTTGAACTTCTAGTTTTATAAAAGCATAATGGAACTATGAAACGTTTCATTTGGAAATAAAGCAGCATTGGCGAAGGCACTGGATCAGAGAAAGCTAAAGGAAATAATCATATTGATACCAGCAGATGGCGTAAGTTGAGGAGCTTGCTGACATTCACATCTGCACATGATTATAATTATTCAGCTAACTAGGCAGTTAACGACATTGAGAATATTAACTCTCTTTTCAGCCATCTTATTATAATGAATTTCAGGCACTAGCAATCTTGGTAATACTAGCCCAGGCGATGTCTTGATTTCTTCACATGTTTAGTAGTTAGTGTATGTTCGTTATGTATTTAGCAACAACTCTAAAATGTTTTGTAATGTACAACAACAATAGTACTATTAACATGTTGACAGATCAATCTTAAAAGCTGGGGAAAAAAATATCTTTGCATCTTAACAATGCTTCAGTTGAAACTATTTCAACCAGAAATATTAAATGGAAGAACTTTGTATGCCATTTTAATATATCAAGAAAAGTTCAAGTGTGGGAGTTAGGTCCAATAAGAGTAAATCACAACGACATAATGGTTTCTGGAAACGAAATTAAAACTCTAATTTCAAAATTGTTATTCCTTTTCCTTATTAAAATGAACTTGTGAGTCTGTGACTCAATACCTTTAAACTAGGTGAAGTGACTTTTAAAGGTTTTGTTGGGATAATAAATTAACAAGACTAATAAACTGTCTACTTATATGAACTAAAAGGCATTCAATTATAGGTCTATTTGTGAAACACAGCAACAAATCCAATGATCAATGGAATTCACCAAAACAGGAAGATTAGCCTTTTGTTTTTCATTTTCAAATATTTTCCATGCTTTCTCATGCATTAAATTAATAAAATCAATCTTTTCGTGACTGTGGTGTTTATTTTCATTCAATCATTTTTTCTCTCTAAGGCCGGCAGATAATGGAAATGTCCTTGGAAAGCTGCCTTTCAGCAAAGAAAGAAAGAAACGATGATAGCTCAAAGAAAGTCATGATCTTCAACTTAGTTGCCTAAAGCAGAATGGAAGGGAACAGGGTTTTTAAAGGTAATTTAAAAAGGGAACAGTTTAGTGTATCATTTTGGAAAGGAAAATTTATAGTACCCACAATGTATACCCTGCCTAATTGGGCATTTGGCAGTCATATTGACCACTGGATGAGGATGTCTAGATTCATCTAACAATTGTAACACTGCAAACAAGGCAAGGTACTGGCACATTTTGCATACCAAAGAATTGCCCTTTTGCAAAAGAAGCAGCATTGTCAAACGCATTGGAAGGCAAAAAGAGAACGTAAAAATGGAAAGGATCATATTGAAAGTTTGACACCAACAGATGCATATGTAAACACAGCAGTTGAACTGAGTGTAAAAATCTGATCTAATGGCACAAAATATCTAATTAAACAAGGCAGATACTAAGGCTTCTTTATGTTTTCCACTAAATTCCAGTTACATTGACAGAAAACAAATTTGAATTTCTTTAGAGCCACCTACCACCCACTTTCTTTCCCACAAAACCCCAATGATTTGTCTCACTAATTTCTTTTATTGCTTGGTAATGTTCCTTACAAAATTTCCAGCAACTCTTATCTTTTATCAAGATGCTACAACCATGATAACAATAAGGACATGCTTACACATCACAATAAAAACTTGTGGGCAATGCATCAATGTCACAATTTCAAATGATTTCAACAAGAATGCATAAATGCTAGGACTTTATATGTCATCTTAAGATAACGAGTTCAATATGATAAGACAAGGACTTCTGCAAAGGAAGATCAGAATTCCAATTAAAATAATATTTTTCCTTTTTCCGGCACAAATGGTAGACAACAAAAAAGCTTCCTGGTCTTTGCTTATCTAATTATCAGCATAAAGAGTGCATGAAACCAGAAGCAACTTAAATAACCACATGTTCATCTTCATTCCTCATATCATATAAGCAAAGAATCACATTTAAATATTCATCCTTTTTTTTTTTTAAATAAAATCTTGGGTATTCATAGATTCAGAAGGGGGAAAAAAATTCTTGGGCATTCTTAAAACACAAGATCAATGGCTAAACCAAATGCATGAATCCAATTTACCAAGAACGAGAAAGAGTGAATTCATACACGAATCCGAACCTTTCTTGACCCGCAGTATCCCAAATCTGAGCCTTGACAACCTTATCATCCACCCGAATGCTTCTGGTGGCGAACTCAACCCCAATGGTGGACTTGGATTCGAGGCTAAATTCATTCTTGGTGAACCTCGACAAAAGATTGGATTTGCCCACACCCGAGTCCCCAATTAGCACGACCTTGAACAAATAATCATAATCGTCATCGGCTCTGTACGCCCCCATTTGCCAAACACACTCTTTCTCTCTGGTGTTAGGCTAGAGGGAAAATGAGGGGAAAAAATTATTATCGTTTTGATTATTATCTGAGATTCCAAAGGGTTGGTTTGAATCTTTATCAAATAATCATACTTCGTTTGAAATCCAGGTTTAGGACGATGTCAAAAAACGGAAACTTTGTAACAATGAGAAGCTAATTGAATTGAAACAGCAATCCTGGAAATGTGGGGTTTCTTATTTGGCAAATTTTGGGACTGATGGCGGTGGTGGCCAAACATTTTTAATTTTTTGTATCCTAGTGGTTACAGTCCCCAATGTTGAATATTCAAACAAACCAAAATCTCTTTAATTTAGAATAAAATGGCGGAAACTAACTTTATTTATAACAACACCCTCCACCTATCACAATCTTTCTCTTTTTAAACAATATTCTGTTTGTTTTTACAACACATCACCTTAATTTATAACAACAATATAACAAAAAATTATATATATCCTAACTGAATAATTATATTTTATCACCAAAACAACTTTTCAAAAATAAAAATAACTTTTTTAAAAAAAATTACTTATATAATGATCACATAGCTCACATTTTATGAAAGATTATATCATTATTTAAGGAAAATAGTGTATATATTAATAATTTTAATTGCTCATATATATTTAAATCCCGTTATATTACAATCTTGGGTGGGCTGTGGCAACGTTTTAAAATCATGGGAATTATTAAATTGGTGATGACAATAAATCATATGTCATTAGTTTAATTGCGGTCAAATTGATATGAATAATTTATATATTATATATACAGTATAATATATTATTTAATATAATATTAATAATTAAATACAAATAAAATAACATATATAATTAATTAATAAATATTAATATATTAAAAATATTATTAAATATTAATTTATTATGATATCAGAGACAGGCACGGAGTATCACAATCACCAAAGTGCACTTAAACCCTTTACGTTCACAAAGAGACAATTAATAAGGGGCCATAATTGATTTGACAAGGTCTTTTGGTCTCACGCTCCATTTCCCCTCTCCTTCACCTTCTTTCAAAGAGTTAGTCCGTTTGCATCTCATTTTTTTTAAATAATATATATATTTTTTTAAAAAAATTATTTTAATAAATCTTAAACTATTCGTATCTATTTTTTTTAAAAAAAATTAAAATAAATGAATTTTTAATTTTAAGAAGAAAATAAATTTTTTGACTTATTCAGTTGAAGAAATTAATAGAATGAGAAATAAAATTTTTTTTATTATTATATTTAAAGGTAAAATAGTATTTCCTTATGAAAAAATACTTTATTTTTTTAGAATTAACTTCTCATTTTATAAAAGTCATTATTTTTAAAGAATATCCAAACAGGCCCTTAGACACCCATTTTTTTTCTTCTTCCTTTTCATCTTTCAAGAAGTCAAGGACTCATTTTCCCCTTCTTTCTCTTCATCTTGTTGTCTCCTTCTCTTCTCCACCAAGACTCACTAGAGAAGCAAGAACCATTGGGAGACAGGCTACGACCAGGAAGAAGAGGGAGAAAGGCAACTATCGGGAGAAAGCCAGAGATGCAGACTTGTAAAGAGGCTAATATCGAGAGTGAGGAAAAGTGGCACTGCGTGGCCTAATCCCTCCCTTAAAACGATGTCATTTTTTTTAACTCCACCCAAAACGACATCATTTCAATTAAAATGTTTTTTTTTTAAAAAAAACCAAAGAACAGAGGGAATCGCTGATTCGCTCGATTTCCTCAGTTTTTATCGAGTCAACATTGGTTCATCCGTTTGACACTGATTTTTTGTACCTCCACTTTTTAGGGATTAACTAGACTGGCCAGGAGACCAATTCTCAAATTTTAGGTCTGACCAATCAGTCTAATCCGTTTTTTTACTCAATGACTATTAGCACTTCTAAATGACTATTGACACTCATTTGTAACAACCTAGTTTGGGGATTTTCACAAATACTCTTTTATTAACTTATTATTTATATTAATTAAACACATGATAAATTTATATTTAAATTATCTATTTAAACTCTTAATTAAACCCAATTACTTATGTAATAAAATATTATTTTTGTTAAATAAAATTTTGATCTCTTTATTTTTCTTCTTTCTAATTATTTTAAAATTTCATATTAAAATTTTGACTAATTATTTTTATTAAATTATTTTAATTTTATTAATAAACATGATGGTCATCAACATATAATTTAATTAATAAAACTTTAATTTTGATATATAAAATGTAAATATAGTTGCACTTATCATTTATGTTTAACTTGTGAAATGAAACTATATAAATAATATTATTCAATAATTAATTTTAGAACTTTTCTTTATAAAATATTTTGTAATATAGTTTAAAAACATAATTAATTAATATTTAAAAATTTTCAAAATATCAATTAATATTAATAATTTTTTTATTATAATCAGTTTCTATTTATTATTAAAACTTGAGGTTTTATTATTTTTTAAACTACCTCATAAATTTTTATGGAAAATATTTTTTTAGCTTTCATTAATTAGCATGATAATAAATAATTATTATTGTTTTGACGTGTATTATCATCCATATCAATCAATTTTTACTTGAATTATATTTAAATAAATTATATTTAATAAAAATTTAATATTTAATTATTCATATTTTACAATATATATACATATATGATATAATATATATTTTTTAAAAATTAATAAAAAGAGACATTGGGGAGTTGTTAAATAGCTACCCGTGACTTCTTTTTTTATAATTAAATTGTATATATAAAACTCCAAAAAACCAACTCTCTTAAAGTCATATATAATAATGATATAGATGGTAGTAAAAATGAATTATAATCTCTCAAGTTTAAGTATAGTTACATCTATAATTTATGTGTAATTTATTAAAAATGTATATAAAATTTGTAACCTTCTTGATAAAAATATATAAATATTACTCAAAGAAATATTTTATCTAAATTTACGTGTTCTTAATTAAATTTTAAAAAAAATGAACTAATAACAAATTATTGCGGTCAAGATTCATCTTCTTTAAAAATTTCGTCAAAATCTACAAAAAGAGAAAAAACATGACAGACATTATATAAATTTTTATATATTATAATAACAAAATATATGTATGTAAAATAAAATAAAATAAAATTATAAATTTACCAAAAAGATTATAAAATGATAAAAAGTTAAATGATTCATAACTAGTTATTTTTTAATTTTTTAAGATTGCACTCGAGAAAGAATTGATTATAAAAAAACATGTTAACTCTACAAGAAATTAAGGCTTTTGGTGACAACTTATCTGAAAAAGCATATTTTGGTGGCGGAATTGTTTTGTTGCCGCTAAATCTTGTCGCTATAGATCCAAAAAATTTGCCTACTAGTTAAAAAAATTGGTGAGAAAACCTTTCAAAGGCAACTTAATTATAGTCGCCAAGGAATAGATTTAGTAGCGACCATTATCGTGCAACGCATTACTAAAGGTTAAAATAAGATTCCCCCACCTTATTTTTTTCTTGTTCCAGATTCCGTTTACTTCATTTTCCAAGTCATAAACCTCAAAACAGTAAAGAACCTTAGCCTGCGTTCGCCCACTCTGTCACCATCTCCGCCACTTTAGCCAACTTTGAAACTCACTAGCTTCTCTACCACTCAGACAACATCTTTGCCATCTCCACTAGCTTCTCCATCCAACGTCTTCGCTCACAGTGTCCAATTGAGGTGGGTTTGAGCTTTTCCTCTCTAATTTTACTCTTTACCACATTTAAAATACTAATCCCATGTTTATGATTTTACTCTATATATGTTGTTGGGTACATTCGAAACCCTCAACCCTCAACCCTCAATCCCTAATCTCACATTTTCATCATTAAATAGTAGATAAATAGCAATGGGATCCTATTCGGATTGAACCTTCTCTTGATCCATTGATTAACAGTTATTTTCGTAGTTGGACATTTTCTGTTCTTCCAATATACATAGATGAATAACTTTGATTGATGGAACTTATACTTTACAATGCTTATATTGATACATATGAAAAGAAATTCCTGGGTCTATTACCATAATTATATTACTACTGAATTTTCACTAATACTTCAATATTTTGTCTGTGTGCTGGAGTTACTTGATGCATGAAATATATTTGTGGAGTTGTGAGGTGAGTTGAAGAGGATCTCATTTATTTTTCTGTCAATTAATGATGCTCATACATCATCCTTATACATCATTTTATATATATTATTTTATTATTATTTATTACATACTATTGTTTATTATTATTATTTTATAATATATTAATAATTAAAAATAATATGTAAAAAATATATAATAAAAAGTTATATATAAATATCATTATTTTTTTATAAGAATAAAAAAAATAAAAAAGGTCATATCACAACCTCTCCTAAGACCATGATCGGGGCCCGGGGCTAAGGCTAGGAGGCCTTAACTGGTCAGTTCAGGCAAGTCCAACATCACAACAGACATTCTATTTTATCTTATCACACTATAACCATTCCAAGTTAGAGCATATATTAAGTCTCATTTCAATAGAGAAATTATCCATATCAGATTCTAAAATTAATTAAAGTATGACATGATACAATTAGTTTACAGACATTTTAAATTATGGGTGTGGCTAGGCCACACCTATTTTTGTTTTTTAAAATTAATTAATTATTTTTTATATCTTATATTATTTTTTAAAAATTTTAAAATTTTTTTTATATTTCTTATACTATTCATCCATAATTTTTTTTACTATTTTTTTAAGTTAAAAAATTTAAAAAAATTTTAAAAATATTCTTACAATAAATATATAATATAAAAAATAATTAATTAATTTTAAAAATATAAAAAAAAGCATTAAAAAAATGTTACCTATAGGCGAGCAACGCCCATTTTAAATTATGACTCCGCTCTTGTTACATTATCTCACACTACGCCCATCTCCCGTCCTATTGCAGCACTTGGAGTCCAACCGGCTTCCCACTAATGCAAATGCATGCCACACACAAATTCAAACAATGAATGAGCTTCAGTGACTAAAAACCAAATTATATATATATAGCAAATAACTAGGTAACTAAACTACAAGCCTTTGGCATTTCGTATGAGTAAAATCACATCAAGGTTTATAATATAGGAATTATCCAAGGAACACTTTACCAAACAATGTACTAATCCAAATATCCCAAACATTTCCAAACGTTAACCCACTCGGACTCATCGGGGGTGTTGTTTGGAGCAATGAAGATTCGTCAACTAGAGGCTCTAGTAAGGGTGTTCACCGGGAGTCATCAACCGACGGCGGACTCAAGAGATGTAATTTTATTTACTGGAACTCATTAATCATTATTTACCGAGACTCATAACTAGGATAAGTATCAAGTTCCCCTAATCATCCAATAATTCCATTACTATACTTCAAACCAGAGCTACCTAGCTTGATGTAAGGAAAATCATGTCATGATATCTAATGCTATGCATGATTCGAGTCGAAATTTATTTGTTCCACTTTTATCTCCTAAGAATTTGCAACTCAAGTCTTGAGTTTAGATACTTTGGGTTACTCCTTGTCAATCGTATAGTCTACTTCAGATTCTCGACTCTTTTCTTATTAAACTTCCTTTTTGTTTCCAATCCCTATTATCTCATTTATATTCCATTTACCTACTATCGATTTCATGACTCTTTTGTTTGTTTTATAACCGCATATCAAGTCATATACCACTAAATACTACATCATTTATAGTTTAGTCCCTCCCTTGCTTATGCATGTATCTCACCATCCCTTATCAAAGCATGATGCTTCTTGTCCGAACACTACTTAAGGATCCCCTATTGTCATTCCCTCTTTGTCCTAACTCTATGCTTTACCCTTATATCTATTTATACACAATTAAACATCGGTTAGTGACTAATTCCGTCTACTTATCTTCTTTGTTTCTCTTCCTCTATTATATTATATCCCCTAACTGGTTTGAGGCATCATCATCATACATATAGTTACCTTTTATCTCTTAGTTAAGTTCATGATTCCTTCTCTAGTTCAATGCATATTTCCTCTATTCTCTTTCCTACCTCTATATGGCAAAAAACCAGAATTTAAGGTTCTCACTCACCTCAGGGGTTCCAAAACCTTAACCGAGAATCCTACCCAATTTGCAATGTGATGCAACGGGCAACTGGAACTCCCCAAAACAGAGTGGAAATCACGAACAAGCTTCAGGTGAAGTAGAAATTGTAGTTCAACAGCATACAATGAAACTCATCTAGCCACAATCCTAGAATCCACAGTCTAAGAAAAATAGTATATGGAAATAATGCTCATTGCGTTTTCTAATTAACATTCAAAAACTATCTGCGACATACATACCATTGGGACTTTATCTAGCCCTAGGCAAGAGAAACAAACTGAGCAGCAACTAGAAATGACACATCCAAAGGAAAATGACATTACGGGAAAGAAATCACAAAGTAATACAAAGTATAATGCCAAAACACAGAACATAACAGACCAGACGAAAAGCAAAGCCAGCACAAAACACATAGCTTAACTAAATCCTTTTTCTATCATATTTCTCTAAGAAAGATGAAGCCATGCAATCTGCATCATCCTCCTCGACTTGGAGAGAATACACCTTCGATTTCATAGGTTCAAAGGAATCACCATGATACATCACTAAGTGTTTGACATTGAATACAAATGGTCTTGAGATGACTTGGAAGCTTCAACCTGTAAGCATTAGGGTTGATTTTCTATAGGATCTCTAACAGCCTAATCTTCCTGGTAGCCAACTTGTTATACTCGCCCACTAGGAACCTATCCTTTGTCAAGATAGCCCACATAAAGTCACCCACCTCAAATTCCATAGCTCACCTCCCTCTATCAACAGCTTCTTTATATTTGGTAGAAGAATCCTGCAAGTGCTTGACAGTTTCCCTATGAGTTGTCTAAATCTAGGTGATAAGATCTTTAGCTTTGACATGAACACGCTTCAGATCAGGGATGGGAACCATGTCAAGGGGTGCACGAGGTTTATACCCATAGATGATGTGAAAAGGACTAAACCCTGTACTCCAGTTGGTGGAACAATTGTAAGCAAACTTAGCTTGGAATAGTTTTTGATCCCAAGACTTTTAAGTGATCACTTACTAGGCTCCGTAACAACTCTCCCAAAGAACGATTGACAACCTCACTTTAGCCATAAGTTTGAGGATGATAAGCGCTGGTAAAATCTACTTAGCATTAAATAATCTCCATAAGCTCCTCCAGAAATGGTTAAGAAATTGCATTTCTTGATCGGAGACAATGGATGAAGGCAATCCATGTGGACGATAGATTTCTCGAAAGTACAATTGCACTACATTAACTGCATCAGAGGTCTTTTTTCAAGCAACAAAATGGACCATCATTGAAAACCTATCCAACCCAACAAAGATAAAGTCGCAACCTCATTGTGTACGAGGCAAACCCAACATGAAATCCATACTGACATTAGTCTAAGGACCTTCTAGAATAGGCAAGGGCAAATAAAGACTGGCATTGGTAGCACACCCCTTGGATACTTGGCAAGCTCTACATCCTTCAACAAACTTCTTTACTTCTTTTCACATGGAAAGCCAGTAGAATTGGTCCGCTAAGTTTAAACATCTTATCGCGCCCTATATGTCCCTCGTTGTGTAATTCTTGAATGATCTTCAAGTGTAAACTACCACTAGGTACACACTGTTGGTTTCCTTTAAAGAGGAATCCATCAAGCAAAACATAATCATTTTGAACCCCTATCTGCAACTCACTCATAATGGGACCAAAATAAGGATCAGTAGTTAAATAATCTCTAAGGAGGTCAAACCCAAGTACATTAGCATGTAAGGTGGTCAGCAGGGACCTTTTCCTGCTAAAGGCATCTACCAGTCTATTCACAGCTCCCAACTTGTGCTTAATAGTGAAGGAGAATTACTGGGTATATGCTGCCCAACGAGCATGTTTGGAAGAGAGTTTATCTTGGTTATGATGGTGTCTCAAAACTTTATGATATGAGTAAATGATGAACTCATTATATGCTAGGTAAGAACTCCAATATTTTAAGGCTTGGACCACCGCATAGAACTCAACGTCATAAGTATTGTAGTTGAGTTTGGAGCCACTTAACTTCTCACAGAAATAAGATCTAGGCTTACCACTTTGACTTAATACAGCCCCAATGGCCATTGCTGAAGCATCACAGTGCAATTCAAAAGGTTGAGAGAAATCTGGCAACATAAGAATAGAAGCTATTGTCAACATCTACTATAAGATCTAGGCTTACCACTTTGACTTAATACACACCCAATGGCCACTGCTGAAGCATCACAGTGCAATTCAAAAGGTTGAGAGAAATCTGGCAACATGAGAATAGGAGCTGTTGTCAACATCTGCTTAACCCGCTTAAATGCTCTAACTACTTCTTCTGTCCATTGAAACGTCCCAATCTTCATACAATTTGTGAGTCGAGTAGTAATGGCACTAAAGTTGGGAATAAAGTGCCTGTAAAATGACATCAACCCATGGAAACTACACACATCTTAAACATTAGTGGGAATATGCCATTACTTCACAGCTACTACCTTGGACTCATCCACTACTAAACCTTCCTTGGATACTACGTAACCCAAGAATATGACTGAATCTATCATAAAAGAGCATTTAGCCAAAGCGGGAAAGAACCTTTCCCTTCACAAAACCATCAAGACTACTACAAAATGCTAAAGGTGTAGATCTGGTGTGGTACTGTATACTAGAATGTTATTAAAATATACCAAAAGGAATTTACCAATGAAAGGTCTAAAGACTTGGTTCATCACAGGCATAAAGGTACTAGGGGCATTTAATAGGCCAAAGGGCATCACCAACCACTCATACAACCCTTCCTTAGTCTTAAATGCAATTTTTCACTCATCCCCAGGGTAAATGTGGATATGGTGATAATAACTCTTCAAGTCTAATTTTAAGAATACTGTGGCACCACTCAATTAATCTAGTAAATCATCCAACGGGGAATAGGGAATTTATACCTGACAGTTATCTTATTAATGGCCTGACTATGTACACACATTCTCCATTAGCCATCTTTCTTTGGAGTAAGCAAAGCTGGCACTCTATAAGGACTAAGGCTCTCTCTGGTATAGCCTTTAGACAACAAAGCCTTTACCTGACTATGAAGTTCCTTGTGTTCTTTTGGACACATGTAGTAATGTGGACGATTTGGTATACTAGCACCCTACATCAAATCAAGTTAGTGTTGGATGTCCCTTAGAAGAGGAAGCTCATCAGGCAAATCATCTAGGAATACTTCACAGAACTTCTCTAATAACATTTGCACAACCTTGGGAATCTCTCCACCATTACTACATTCCTTGCCCAACAACACAAACACAACTCTGGAATTACGAGTCTTACCCAACTATTCATTTCAGGCCAACAAATGTCTTCCCTCCGATTTAGGCTCAACCCTTTTACTAAGCACAAGGATAATCTTCACTTTATCAAACACAAAGCTATAGGTGTTTTGTTCTCCATCATGAATAACACTCATATCATACAGCCAAGGCATACCCAACAAAAGATGGCAAGTATCCATGGCTACAACATCACACTAAACCTTATCTTGGTATTTAGTCCCTTTGGAAAAAGAGACTAAACAATGCCTAGAAATAGTTACGTCATTCCTTGTTTTCAACCATGCTAATTTGTAAGGTCTAGGGTGTGTTTCTGTCCCTAACCATAGCATATCCACAACCTCCTCAAACACCACATTCTCAGAGCTTCTAGAGTCAATTATCAGTTTGGAAACCTTGCCACCCACAGTGCAGGTAGATTGAAATATATTGTTCCATTGCCAATCACCCTCCTCAGGTTTATGGGGAGTCAAATAAACTCGCTTCACTACCAATAAAGTACCCTGGTCACCCATGACTAACTCTTCTTCAAGCTCTTTCCCTACTTCGTAGTTAGGCTCCTAATTAAAGTCCACTTTTTCATCATCCACTGATTCTTCGGAGTCAATGAACAATCATTTACCATATGTGTCTCCCTTTATACATTCTATTATTCTGTGGCTTTGCTCTTTACACTTAAAACAACAGATTAAATTATTGGATGAGCCCCTTATTGGGTTGAGTATGGGCTTGTCCCTTATGTTGTGTGGGAACCGTGCCTACAGTACATGTACTAGTATTTGTATGACTGGCTCGACCACTATCGCTATTATCTTCACTTCACGTACCACGTGATCTTTGTCCTATCCTTTTCTCTAAATGCAAGGCCTTTTAATTGGCTTCAGATATGTTCATTGGGTCAAGTAAGTTAAGAGAGTCCTGAAATTGTTGTCTCATCCTTCCAATATATCGAGATACTAACTAATCTTCAGATTCAGTTAAATTCACATGAGCTACCAAACTTAGTAGTATGCTCATCCATAACCGAGGACCCTGTCTATGGTTCTGAAGTTGCTAATACATGGTTCTTACATGATTTTGGGGTAAAAAATCCCCTCATATGTCTTAAAAAATTGTTCCCAACTAATAATTCTTTGCTTAGCTTAACGGATTCGAGCTTGTTCCATCTGCTGCCACCAAGCCGTAACTTTTCCGCTAAGTTTGGTTGCTGCCAAAGGAACCCTCCTATCATTTGGAACCCCTTTGAACTCCATAATTTCTTCAATTACAGCAATCAAATCCAAGAGTTCTTCAGGTTGTAAGTAGCCTTGGAACTCTGAAATTCCAAGTTTGAAGCCACTTTCCTACCTGTTGTATTGTTCTAATTCATTAGGCGTCTCCTTCTTTCAACTGGTTCCACAAAGGGGTTGAAAGACTCATCTTCCTCATAGTCAAGGTCCATCTCCTCTCTTTTTTTATGGTGGCGGCCATGGTTGGTACCAAAAGCAGTCAGCTGCTCTGTGATGGTGTCGAGTTTGTCTCCTACTTGGTCAAAGTGTTTTTTTACCTGCTATAACTATGCCTCAAGTTGGACTACCTCATTGCATTCAAATCCCTTAACCATAGCAGAGTGTTTTCCTTCTCTAGCTCCCGGTGTGCCATGGTAGAACGCTCTCAAGTACTCTGATACCAAGCTGATGTAGTGGTCTACCGAAACTCCCCAAAATAGAGTAGAAATCACCCACATGCTTTTGGTGAAGCAAAATCTACAGTTCAATAACATAAAACGAAACCCATCCAGCCACAATCTTAGAATCCATAGTCTAAGAAAAATAACATATGGAAATAATGCTCACTGTATTTTTTGATTAACATTCAAAAACTATCTGTGATATACATACCATCTGAACTATATCCAGCCCTAGGCAAGAGAAACAAACTGAGCAGCAACTATAAACGACACACCTGAAGGAAAATGACATCACAGGAATGAAATCACAGAGTAATACAAAGAATAATGCCAAAACGCATAGCATAACATACCAGCTGAAAAGCAAAGCCAGCCCAAAATGCATATCATAACTAAATCCTTTTTCTATCATATTTCTCTAAGAAAGATAAAGCCACCAATCATTACAATGTCTCCGTAACTCCAACTAGACTGTCAATTTTCGTGCGGCACACTTACATGTCTCTAGGTGACATAAATACCTTCCATTAAACACTTAGACATACCTAAACAATCCAATACTAAGAAACCCTATGGTGGTTAAGGCTTGGGAAACAAATATCAAAATATTATATACTTTGGGTATAAATCCGTCATCCACCTAGATGAAATGATGTTCCAGAAAAACTCCTAATCATGTAAGATGGTATTGAAACCCAAATGGTAACATTCCTATGCCACCCTATTAGTAAATGTAATTAATACTCAAGAATTGGGGTTGAATTGAGTAAGGGAAAAATTATGCAAATTTCAACCTCCTTACATTTTTACAAAAGATCATGTATAAAAATTCTACTTGATTGTTTTCAAACCAATGTAAAAAATATTTTCCAACACAAGGTTAAAGACCTTTTCAAAGCCACTGAGATAAATCAATTCTAAAACCAACTTAAAATAGATTTCAAAAAAGTGTTAATGCCGATACCAAAATCCAAGTTTATGCAAATAATAAGGAAACCAATGTAAATAGCTAAAAGTAAAGAGATGAAGGGTAGAGAAGTGACACCATGATATAAAGTGGTTTGTATCGAAAAATCAAATCCTACATCTACTTCCTAAGTACAAAGCTTGAGAATTTTATAATCAAGCTTTTACAACTCTTACCAGAATGTTTTTTTTTCCAAATGAATGCTCTTATCTCTTACTTCTTCAATGCCTTGAAGGTGGTTGCATTTATAACACCCTTACTAACCGTTGGAGCTCTCATGAGGACTATTCTTCACCTTCAACATTCAACTTCTACAGCATTAATATTTGTTATGGTTGTTATTTTGTCTTCATTTGAGTTCTAGTCATTTCTACTACTTTTACTTGATTGTTTAGCCTCTGTTAAGAGTTGTATAGCATGTTGCAACATCTGAATTCTTTTTCTACTTTGTCACAGTCGTTTAGCAGTGTTTTAGACCTTGTAGAAATATCTAAGTAGTGGCTGTATGTTGGTTTATAGTGTAGGATCTTTCTTCTTTAAGGATTCCTAAGTAAACTAAGTTAAAAAGTCTCTTTTTGCTTTATATGAAAATAGTTTAAAGTCAAAGAGCATAAGAAACAAAGGACTTTCAGGTTATGTTGGCCAATGTGGTAACAAGTGAGGACAAAAGAGACAAAATAATATTCTTTGAAGTGATAGAGTCAACTATCACAAATATGATAATTAATCTTTCATGTGCAAAATGGTGTCTCTTTTCATATCTAGAAAAGGTTATAATTATCAATATCTATTGATGTGTGATGCTTATTTTCCAAAAACATCTTCACAATTCCACTAAGTCGGTTAGAAGGAGAATAAACCAAAAAATTCAATTGAACTACAAGAAACATCTAGAAAAAATTACAGCTATAAACATTAATATTATGAAAAAATCTTGGAAAACCAACTTGGTTAAGTCGATTAAAAATGACTATACATAGACTTTCACTTCCCAACATTTAAGCTTGAAAAAATAAAGCATAAAAGCTCAACCTCGTGTACCAAGCTCTTTTCATCTAATAAAAACTATTTCAACCATTCCATCATTTTTCATGATTCCGTTTCAATTCTTTAATCAATTTCCTACTTCAACTATCATCCCATCTTATCCTACCAATTAACCAAACTATTTAACATACACAAAATTTCTCCCTTAACTAACAGTGGTACCAGAGCCACGTTCTGTCATATACGAGGTGTGACACTAATAATCCTTCCTTAACTAAACATATTAACCATACCCCAAAAAGTTAACCTATGGCCACATCTACTGTCAGTTTCTCATTTATCCCTCTCCCAGATTTTATTGGAGAAAATTATTATCTCTAGAGCCTAAAGTTAAAGACATATTTTAACTCACAAAAATTGTGTGTTATTGTAAAAAATGGGTATGATAGCCCAACAAATAGTTCCACTCTGTCTGAGGTAAAGTATAAAAAATAGAAGAAAATCAACAAAAGGATACCCATGCTCTGTATGTTATTTAGCAAGTTGTGATTCATATCATTTACAGGAGAATTACTGATGCGGATTCTACAAAGAAGATGTAGGACATTTTAAGGAGGAGTTTCACGGTACTAAAAAGGTACGCTCTATCAAACTATAATATTTAAGAAGATAATTTGAAGTTTTAAAAATGAAAGAATATGAGACCATAAGAGAATATTATGCTAGAATAAAAGAAATAGTTAATCAAATGAAATTATATGGAGAAAATATGACTGATAAGAGAGTGGTAGAAAAAATACTTATCACTCTTATAGAAAATTATGATCCCATAGTTACAGCTATTAAACAAGCAAAAGATATAGAATACTTATCAGTAACCGAACTAGTAAGATCTTTAGAAGCTCATGAAAAGAAATTAAGGAGGCACAATGAAGAAACTGTTAAAAGAGCATTCCAAACTAAAATGAATCTCAAGGATCAAAACTCTAAAAATAAGGGAAGAAGATTTAATCAAAATTCATAAGGAGGATAAACTTCCAAAGATGGAGAAAATAAAAAAAGAGCTGAGAAATCTTCCAACAACAAAGACAAAAATCCTTCATGTAGAATTTGCAAGAGGAGTCATCAAGAAAAAGATTGCTGGTTCCGAGGCAAGCCGTAGTGAGCTAAATGTAAAACTTTCGGACACGCGGAAAAAGATTGTAGCACCAGAAATACTGATCAAGCCCACTAAGTAAAGGAAAGAGAGAATGATGAGTATCTATTTTTCACCAGCAACAGCTCGCCTAAGAAGGCTAAGGACACGTGGTTTCTATGCAATAGTTGCAGCAATCATATGACTCCATACAAAGGCATTTTCTCTAAGTTAGATACAACTTTTCAATCAAAAGTCAAACTAGGCAATGATCAATTCCTAGATATACAAGGCAAAGGAACCATGGCAGTGAAGACAAATAAAGGCAAGAGATACATCAACAATGTCTTACTAGTTCTTAGTCTAATGCAGAATCTACTTAGTGTCGGTCAAATGATGTAACGTGACTATACACTACACTTTGAAGGTGACTCAAGTACCATTTATGATTAAGATCTTCCCATAGCCAAAGTCAGAATGAGAAACTGCAGAGATTTTCTTATTCTTCAGAGATATGAAACTGCCATGAAGGCTTAACTTGATGATTCACCATTATGGCACCAAAGATTCAGACACTTCAACTATCATGGCCTCAGTATTCTACATAAAAAAAATATTATTAGTGATCTTCCAAGATTAAAAAATATTGAGTTGTGTGCGAATGATGTATGCTTGGAAAATAACACCAGCAATCATTCTCATCTAAGCAAACATGGAGAGCTAAAGAAACTTTAGAACTTGTCCATACAAATATCTGTGGACCCATGAAGACTTCATCACTTAACCGTAATAGGTACTTCATACTTTTCATTGATGTTTATACTAGAATGACATAGGTTTATTTTATGAGAAAAAATTCAAAATTTTTCAAAATTTTTAAGAAATTCAAGGTATTAGTAGGAAAACAAAGTGGCCATCAAATTAAAACACTACAAAGTGATTGTGGCAAAGAATATACTTCTAATAGTTCTTTGCATCAACTAACAGTTGGCTATGCACCAGAGCAAAATGGAGTTTCAGAAAGGAAGAAGCGAACTATAATAAAGATGGCAAGATCAATGCTAAAAAAGAAACGACTACCTAACACATTCTAGGTAAAAGCAGTATATACCGCTGTATATTTGTTAAACCTGTTGATAACTGCCGAGATTACCAAATTGTATTATCTTTGTCCAATATATACCAACATAGCATTAACTGTAGTATGTGGTAACACTGGGTCGAATCCTTGGACTACTCTGACTATGTGATCATTTTAGGAGATTAGAAAATAGGGGGGGTTAACTTGTTGTAAGTCTACTCTATGAAAAGTGCTGAAAGCAGTAGGATAAAATACTGAAAAATTACCAATCCAGGAGATGGAAACCAGCCTTAATGTTCAGCTTTCATTGCTCAATATTTATTCATGTAATCATTACACAAGTGCTTGGTTCAGAATACATCAAGAAGCCTTTAATATCCTATGGAATCTCTACTGAACAAACATCCAAAATTGACTCACTCTTCTGCTAGATGAATGAAGCAAACATCTATTAGCAAAATGATTTAAAATCAGGTTCCAACCAAGCTAAACAAGTTCCAAAAAGCTTTGTTACTTTGTTTACTCCCTTAAGAACCTCTTAAACACATGATCATTAAACAACCATCACATGCACACTCTAATTAACTTAAGCACTTAATCAGAATAGAACACAAAAGGAAGGAAGAACTTGCAAATGATTAAACTGCAAAATATGCAGAACAATACCAGTTAACCATTAAGAAGATCCATCCCTAGGATTGGTTAAGGTCTTTAGCCCTCCATGAACAAAAGGAGAATGCTTACAAAGTATAAAAATGAACCCTAAGCAAAAAGAAGGAAAAACAATGCAGAATTTTAATACAACAGTAAAACTAGCCATGTCTTCACGTTCTGCACTTCCCTTCTTTATATAGACCTCCAAAAACCAATATTCCAAGCTTGCCCTTAGGTCACAGCTCCTCCAGCTGTCCAGACAGCACATAACCGACTTAGAATAGGATAGACACAAGCAAAACGACACAGCTTAGCCAAGGAATTAGCTACAGCAGAATTCTGTCGTTCAGCAGCACTGTCCTGTTTTCGAGGTGCATTTTCACCCACCAGACATCTGATTCAGTCTTCGAGCTCTTCATGAAAGTTGTATATCTTTCTTTTAGCTTTCCTCAAGATAAAGTTTGTGAAAATCAGACATTCAAAACTCAAGTTATGCTTAAAATACAGAAGCAGTGTAAAAGTGTCAATTCTGCAGGAAAATGCAACAAAGTGCAATTATCATCCAAACTTGCAAAATATGTCTACCTATGTCAGTTGAACACAATAAACACTATAGAAGCCTATTTATGAGGGTTAATTTGTGTATAAATATCATGGTTATCACCTGTATCCAACTAGAGAAGTAAAAGATAAAATGCTAGTAGAAGCTTGGAGTAGAAGGAAACCATATACTAAACATCTTAAAGTATTCGGCTATATTTGCTACATCTATATTCTAGATAAAAAAAAGAAGTAAGCTTGATGAAAATACTAAAAAATGAATCTTCTCTGGCTACAACATTGAATTAAAAAGGCTATAGAGTATATAATCTAAAGACAAAGAAGCTCACCGTCAACCAAGACGTAGAATTCGTTGAAAACGCATTATGGAATTGGGAAGAAGAAAAGATTGGGAAGCATAACATATATATAGAGCATCCAACTACAACTACTAATGAAGATAATAATCAAGATAACATAAACACTTCACCTTCACCATCCACTCTAAGAATATCTCTAACTCAAGAAGCTTTTCACTAGAATCTACACCTAGAAAAGTATAAGCCTTGAGAGATATTTACAGGGAACAATGAAAGCATGATCAAAGAATTCAAAGAAGATATGACGAAGAATTATGCATTACTTTCTTGGGCTCAAAGTAATTCAAGATAATGATGGAATCTTCATTTCACAAAAGAAATATATATAGAATCCACTAAAGAAATTTAAGATGGATAGATGCAAGACATTTGCTACTCCTCTAGAAATAATGAGAAGTTTCAAAAAGAAGATGGATTTGGAAAAGCAGATGCATCTCAGTACAGAAATCTCATTGGAAGTTTATTGTATCTTATAGCAACAAAACCATATATCATGTTCGCAATTAGTCTTCTCTCAAGATTCATACAGAATCCAAGCCAAAAACATTATTAGGATATCTACAAGGAACAAAATATTTTGGAATTCAATATAACTTTGTTGAAGATCAAAAACTACTCGACTACACTGATAGTGACTAGGCGGGATTGGTTGATGACATGAATAGTACTTCAGGATACACATTCACTCTTGGATCAAGAGTATTTTCTTGATCTTCAAAAAAGTAGGAAATTGTTGCCTAGTCATCTGCTGAAGCAGAATACATTGTAGCAGCAAGTGCTACTAGTCAAGCAATATGGTTGAAAAAAATATTTGAAGACATTAGAGAATAATATGAAGATCCAATAAAAATTCTCTATGATAGCAAATTAGTCATTTCAACGACCACCAATCCATTACATCATAACAGGACAATACACATTGCAATCAAGTATCATTTTATATGGGACGCAACAACTGAGAAAAAGATAAAACTCGAGTATTGCAAAATGATGGAGCAACTAGCCTACATTTTTAGAAAAGTGTAATACCTCATTTAAAAAAAAAATTTGGTGAAGGAGGGCCTGTATGTAAATAACATAAAGCCAAAGGACTAATGAACAATTACAATTTTTATGAATTACAAATTAGTCCCTCCCCTCCATTTAAAAACAAAGAAAAACCTTAAAATTTCCAAATCCTCCCCCCTCTGTGTTTTCGGCACCGAGGAAGACTTGCAGAGAGAAGTCCTTCAACCCTTCATCCTCTTCCAGCCGTGAAGTCCTCCTCCACAGTCATCGGTTCAGCCACCGAACCACCGCCGCCGGTCATTGTGAACAGTACCCTCCCAGCCAATGCCTCCCGTTCGAGCACGGAGGCTGTAACTCACGCACAGTGGTAATGTTTGCTTGTGAGAATGTGCGTCCTTGCTGTCAATCCTGCTACAACTAGATTTCCTTCCTAGTTTGGCTTGTTGTAAGTGGATTCATTCATCCTCTAAGTAATCCCTTGAGTTAGAAACATGCTTTCTTGTTGAAAACAATTTCTGTTTTAGGGGTAAATCTTGGGGGTTTTGATTTTCCTTCCAACAAGTAAGTGGCATTGTGAGTCAACCTCTTGTATTACTTGCTTGATTATGGACTTTTGTTTAGTATTCCTTCCTTCCTTTCATAATTACATAATTAACTATGGGGTATTTAGAATTTGGTTTTGAATTTGCACACCAAGTGTTTGATAAAATGCTAGAAAGATAACTTACCATCATTTTTTGGGATTTTGAATTTCTAAACTTTCCTTGATATGTTTTCTAGCATGTGTAGTTCCTCTTGGACACAAAAGCATGATCCAAGTTATGGTTTTAGGAACAAAATAAATTATGGTTCTTGGAGCAACAACAAAAAA
>JASKGM010011269.1:0-21398 GCA_034509205.1 Ceratonia siliqua
ATGGCCCAATACACCTCAGCCAACCCACCAGCCCAAAACCCCTCAGCCAACTCGGCCCAGACCACGCCAACCCGGTCCAGTACCATTTCCCATACCCATTTTTCCTGCATTCCCCTTTATCTCTGCTCAGCTCACCCTTTCTCGCCGAATCCACTTCATCGGCACGCAACCCAATCCCTACAACCAGCAAATTATGCAACACCAATTTCTGGAAACCATTCTCCCCACGCCAATTTAGGGAACCCCTTCCTTCACGCAACAACTTCACTGGTTCCCTCATTTCCTGAAAACCCAATTCCCCAATTCGTGTCAATCGCCTTCACTCCCGCGCCAACCCACACAACCTTCATCTGCGCATTTTCATTTCCATTCACTCTCCTCTTCTCCCCTAAATCTCGCTACAATATTCCTTCTGCTTCTCTGACTTTGCCCTATAATCCGGTATCCCTTATCCCTTGAATCCCTAAATACCTGCATCTCTTTTTTGCTTCCTTGTTGCTAGTTGTGTGATTGATTCTGATTCTTCTTACCTTTGTCGCGGGATTGACCTTTTGCTCGTAGAATTTTGGCCGAAGGCACGGGATTTTGTTTCCCCTTTGGTTATAAAAGCAACAAAAACAGAAGAGAGGGGGAAAACTCGAGAGTGAAGGAAGTCAGAGACGACGACAAAAGAGGGTGAATCAGAGGAGACCCCAAAGATCCGAGGTGAAAAGGGAGGAGTAATATGAAACTAGAGGGGAGAACACGAAACTGAACAGAGGAGATTTGGGGGAAATTCAGTAGCTTCAAAGTATTAGGAGGGGGCAAAACCAAAAATTCCCGAGGGCTTGAAGGAAGTTTCAAGGAGGTTGGTTCCTTGTTTTCTTCCATAATTTCCTTTTCCGTTATTTTGTTTTCTCTGTATGATTTTGGTCCTTCAGGCCGAGTGGGTGTACTGAGTTATAGATGTCACATAATGAGATTTGTTAAAGGGGATAGATGTTTGAATTTTACATGATGCTTCATTTTGTTAAACTGGGTTCCATCCTTCCTGATTTAAAATGTAACCATGTTAAAGGGTTGGTTTGATATGTTTGAAGGCTATTTGACTCGGATTAGAGTTTTCATTCCATGTCTTCAATGTTTCTGTTCAAACGCATGTTAGCTGTTGTTTAGGGAGACTGCCATCCCTGATTCAGAGTGTTTATAGTAGATGATGATTTAAAAATGTGGAGCATATATGTTTGCAACCTGTAAATTAGCCTAAAATTAAATGTTCAAAATAGTTAATAGCTTGCTGTCTAGAGTGATATTATCTTTGGTGCAAATTTGATTTTCATCCAAGATTATTTACACTGTTTAAGACTGAAATTGGGTTTAATCTAAGCTTTAAATGCCTTGGATGGTTACTAGACTGTCCATAGGACCATATTCAATGCAGATTTTCATTTTTGGGTCATTTATCTAAGAAACTATAATTTTAGTTTTGATGTTGTTCTGAATTAGAGATTGCTGAATGTAAACCCGTTGGTAGTTCTTGTGGATACTTGTGATCTAGTAAGCTTCTTGGGGGGGGGGGTTGTACGTTTAGTGGTTGATCCTTATTTTTGTATACAATGTGGCCTTCCTTCTAACATTTTTGCTTATCTCATTCCCTTTATTTTTCTCTATTATTCATGTTAACCCCACAATCAATTGGTATGCAAGTGTCCAATGCACTCTAGTTAGGAGGGGATTAAGAGCAAGATAAGTTTTTTTTTTTTCTAATTAAAACTTTGGATAGAAACATATTGGTTTCCTTCCTTTAGAAAATCATTAAGATAGGAGGATTTCCCCAAATTTAAATCTGGTTTTGTAGGAAGTTAAGGATGGATTCCAATGATCCATGAGAACAAATTCATATTTTGTAGGCTCCAAAGGCCAGAGTTTCCTAAAAGAAAAGGGTTTAAGCTTATTGGGTTTCAAAAGTCCATTTAGTTTAAACACTCAAAATGGCTTCAAGGGCCTAACATTTTCAAAATGGGTTCAAGGCCTAATAGTATTATTTTCAAATGAGGGTTTGAAAGCTTAATTAAATATTTTGTGGGGTCAAAAAAGTCATTTCAAATTCTGAGTTTTTGACACAATACTTTTAAAAATTCAAATTTACCCCAATACTTTTAAAAATTCAAATCTTGACCTTAATACTTTTCATAATTCAAGTTTGGACCCCAATACTCTTAAAAATTTATAATTGAGCTCAATACTTTTCATAATTCTAGTTTGGACCTTAATACTCTTGAAAAATACTATTTTGACCCCCAGGCTTTACCAATTTCAAATTTTGCTATCCCAAGGTTTCCAAAAAGTTGTTGAAATTCAACACTAGGATTCTTTAATTATTCTCAAAACATTATGTGGAGAAATAATCTCCCATTTTGTCAAGCTTTATGTGAAAATTCATTTTCCCGTACTGTCTTCCTTCTTTAAACATTATGAGGAGAATTAATATCTCATTTTGTCAGGCCTTATGTAGAAATTCATC
This sequence comes from Ceratonia siliqua, assembly GCA_034509205.1. Lineage (NCBI taxonomy): Eukaryota > Viridiplantae > Streptophyta > Magnoliopsida > Fabales > Fabaceae > Ceratonia > Ceratonia siliqua. Next base: position 2,504 of record JASKGM010011269.1, read on the forward strand.
TTCCCATATTGTCCTTATTCATTCAAACTTTATGTAGAGAATTAATCTCTCATTTTGTCGGATCTTATGTGGAAACTCACTTTCCCATAGTGTCTTAATATTTTCTAAACAAATTCTAATTTAATTAATTCGAACTACGTGGACCTTGATCCTTTAAGGGTACGTAGGCACTTACACAGTAAGACAGGTCTAACTTTCTCACTTCTTTAATTTTCTAAAGTAATCAAAATAATAAAAGGGGTAATTCAAAATAATAATAAACTTAAGCACAAACGATTTAGGGTAACTATCCTTAGGAATGGATGCTGTGGGGTGCCTAACACATTTCCCACATGTAATTAGACTCTCGAACCTATCCTTTGGTTTCAAGGGCCAGTTTTTAGTTTTAAAAGATCCCAATTATCCTTATAATTAATTAGTGGTAACTCCATTTTTTTATCTCTATATTTCTCCTTTTTTCGCCTTAAGGTCACGACGGTGGTAGTTTCCCATCCGTCACGTTGTGACAGTGGGTTTACTTAAGTCTACAACAAATACGGGTAAATTATCCCTTTCCTTATCCTTATCCCTATGCTTTCAATTCGATCTATCCTTATTCTGGTTCTTGAGATGATATGTTTAATTGTATGTGGGACTTGATTTGATAGAAAATGCCAAGGATTTCATTGTCTAAATTAGAGAGAATCAGACGCATTTTTATAAGAAACTTTATAATACATAAATGCAATTCATCATGAATAAACCTAATTCATCATTGAATTGAATATAGAATCCCCGAAATTGTCTCACATTCTTTTTTCCGAATGGAACAATAAAAATAATTGAAATGAAAACAAAAGGTCCATTGTCTAATGGATAGGACAGAGGTCTTCTAAACCTTTGGTATAGGTTCAAATCCTATTTGATGCAAATTAGAGTTTATATATTTAATTAAATTTCTATATTTCTATGTCAAGAAAAAGATTTTGACTGATTTGGATTGGTTTATTGTAAAGAGGGAATGCTACTAGAAGCTGAACAGTTGATAATAACAGAAGAACTTTATAGGTTTCCAAAAATTGAAGATACATACCAAAAATTGATGAGTGCCCTAGGAACTTCTATAGTAAATGGAATATACAGAATTGTAATAAATTAGATGGTTAAGACTAAATCTTTTAAAGATGACAAATTATTCCAGGAATTTTATTGGGTTCTTTGTGGAAATAAGGGGCACGAGCAGTCTGATGATAAACTTATGGCCATGACCAACCTGACAATATAGCTCTTGGGCTAATGCTCAATTTACATCTGACCAATGGAAGCTATAGCAAGACAAAAGTGATATTGAAGTTATTGCTTGGTTATACTGCTAGATCAAATATTGTTAGTAAACTTATTATAAGCTTGGTTAAAGATTGTATGAGGACAACTTATATGCTCCGTTTGTATTATTTGTAATATGAAAGAAATGAATTATACCTTATTAAGCCAAGTTTCATTTGAGTAGATATTTCTATCATGATTCTATAATAGATACATACGAACTATGTGAGTGTTAGTTTGGTTTTTTACTTTTAGAAATTTATTTTTATTTTATAACTTATATATTCTCAAGATAAATCTAATAGAATGTATTTTTTGGTCAATAAATCAATTAAAAAGAGAATTAAATAAAAAAAAAGTTAAACGTTATAATATGGCTAAAAATAATTCAAAAGCAAGTATCTATTAGCTATTAGCAAGTATTTATATTCTACACATGAACTCTCAATTAAGAAAATCTATTCCAGGATGAGCTTAGATGCTTACTTCTATAATTCATTAAGTGAAAATAAAAAAATTGTTAAAGAAGTGACATTGAGAAAATTAACACAATAAAGCTCATGGGTAGTGATTTCATGTCCCCTATGTTTGGAATGCCAAGAGAGTCAACGTTGGAATTAGCATTGTTGTGAATGCTTTGACTAATGAGAAGTCAAGTTAAAAGGAACTTCTTAACATCTCTCTCCCCTAATCTTCACCATCAGCATACAAGACTACATAGCACCAAAACCAAAATACTGTTGTAGTAACCCTATAGAAGGAGCACAAGAGATGAACCAATCCCATAACACAACAGTCCTTGCCTACCTCATTTAAACCAATGAACAATCTTTACCAAAACTGAATTTGTACCCAATAACTTTGAAGGTATTCCCTTTCACAAGACAAAAGTTTCATTAGTATATGTAATATAAACTTACATTGATTTTATAACAGCACCGTAAATATTGATGTTAGTTTGTTTGATACAATTGTGGTAATTCTTTTGTTCTCTATTTTGGTACCCTTTGTAGTTTGAGGAATTGGTATCAAAGTTAAACTAAAGCAAAAATGACTCTGTTAGGGGTAGTACGTGGACTTTCAGAGAGAAGACCATATTGAATGTCAGGTGAAGAAATATGGAATGACCAATTTCCAGCATAGTACTTTCACCCTTTTGATATATCACTTATAGCATATAGTGAAATTGGATCTCAAGGTATCACCAACAGCATAAACATGATAAAAAAGGGCAAGACAACTGTGACAAAGACAAAGTCAACTGTGACAAAAATCAAGAGAACTGAATCTTTTTTGGCAGCTAGCATGCAAGAAATATGAATAATCATTGTGATATTAAAATATATACTAAATGTATAGAATTAATTTCTTTGGTAGCTAGGATTCAAGGAATATGAATATCTTGTACCTTGTATTATGTGCATGAATGCATTTTTTGGAATGTTAAGTGAGTGATGTAGGAATTGATATTAAAATAGATATGAAATCATAGTTGTTGCTCTTTATGCTTATAACAAAGGGACTATAATTAATGCCCACCATTCTCTGTTTGCTTGCTTGAGTCTTGGGTGGTTTATATAGGGTGGATAGGATCATGAACTCACTTTGCTAATAATTTTGTGCATCCACATTATTATGATGATCATAAGTAATTATGCAGTACATAAATATACATTTAGAAAAGGCATTCATTGATAAATTGTAGCGTGTAGTATTCTCAAAAGCTTTAAATAGATAAAAGTTCCAATTAAAAATAAACACTCTTATACTGAATGTATAGATATTCAAGAAATATGAATATCTAGTACCTTGTATTATGTTCAGTACAGGTGAATATAATTAATACCCACAATCCTCAGTTTACTTTCTTGAATCTTGGGAGGTTCATATAGGGTGTATAGAATTATGAGTCGACTTTACAAATGATCATGTGCATCCACATTATTATGATGATCCCAAGTAATCATGAAGTAAATTAATATACATTAAAAAAATCTATTCATTGATAAACTGTAGCATGTAGTATTCTCAATAGCTCTAAATATATCAAAGTTCCAATAAAAAATAATCTCTCCTATATAGCAACATCTATTATTAAATGGCCTAGAGAATCATAATTTTAGAAAGTACATAGCAACCTAAAGAAACATTATACATCAAAACTATACACATTAAAGCACTGCTTTGATGTCTCTATGCAATACTGCAACTTCACTTTCCTATCATGCATGACATTAAACAAACAATTAAAAGTAGTTTCTGTACTTATAGTAATTAGTGGTTTATAATTACTAGATAAAAAATTACCTTAAACTTATATTTGGTGGACACTAAAATTAGATATATCACTTATAGAGCAAGATGCTTGACTGAAATCAGTGTTCAATGCCTGCAAAATATATTTATTACAAAGGAATAGTATTTAAGTATTTTTCACATAAAGAAACAGCTTCACATATGAACATTAGATCTTAACCAACGTACCATAGGAATTTCATTCAATCTTTGAAATAATAGAGGGTGAAAGGTATTACTAAGAAGATCCTACGTAAGAAGAGTTAACAATAATGATAATTAACTCTATTTCTTTAAACTTGAGAAGAAAAGTGATGTTAGAAGCTAATAGAAATATGTTGTACCTTATTGGAATGAAATTGTTCTTGAGAACTTGAAATGTCATGTATGACAGAAGAAGTATTTTCCTATGCAAATAGAAAGAATACAAATTATTATGTTATAAAATTTAAACATAAAACTATATATTAAGTTAAGAACTAAAGTACCTTCAATTGATTATTTATTGAAACATTAGTGTCTTGACACTTGTTTTTCCTTTTGCATTGCTTCTCAACCCAACTTTTTGGGCACTTTCTAAGTTTTTTTACCTTCTTTTTTCTTCAAGCCTTTGATATTAGTCAAATGATTATTTTTTTCAACCATACAATTCGTTGCATCTTTTCCATCCTTACAATCACCATATCTTATGCAAATATCTTTAACTTTACTCAACTCAACCACAGCTTGATCATAAATATGTATGCTTCCTCACAACTAGCTGACCAAGATGCTAACCTCACTAACTTGGGACAAAGTTGCCTATATCGTTGTGTGATATTGAGTTGAGGATCTTTATGAACAATATTCCTTTTTGTATAATGCATAAGTCCATTTCTTGCATCTTTTGTCCATCTTTTCAAAAAATATTGGGTAAGAATTGATTTGATATCTTTTATATCATAGACTTTCAATGCATGGCAATATAGAATGCCAAAACTTTCAAATTTTCTACAATTATGGGAAATTGTGTTATCAGTAGAATTAACCAACATCTTGAACTCCAAATTGCTATTAAACATGATAACTACATACTCATGAATCGGTTCACTTTCATTTCTATACTTAGAGGCTGCAGAGTATAAATCAAACTTTTCTTGAAAAATATAAAAAATCTTAGGAGTATATATCCGAGCAACTGAGCAAAGGCGAATTTTGCATCTTGAATCTTTGAAACTTTTGCCTATATTCAAATTCAGCCTACAATTCATTATATCTTTTATCATTAACCATTTCTCAAAGTGCTTGAAAAATTAAATTATATTCAAATCTGGTGTCATGCAACTTTTCAAATCAGAGTTTATGCTTTTACTAAGTTGTGTACTTCGCATGCCTATTGAGAAATCATTTTTCATATAGCATTTTGCCCATTTTCTTTTTATTTTATGTAGATTACTCAGCCAACTATTTTCTTGAAGTTTGTAATCACTTAATAGTTTATCCCAGGCTATTTGGAAATCATCTTCCTTTGCATATTCGTACATACATGCCTTCAAGTCTCGAAGACAGTTGGAACCATTTTTCATCAAATTCCCAAAATACTTAATGCCATTTTGCATCAAATGCCAAACACACAATCCATGATATGCTTCAAGCATCACCTCAATTAAAGCTTTAGCCATTGCATGGTCTTGATCAGTGAAAATAGTTTGATGTTTCATTTTATTATGTGCCTCCAAGAATGTTTCAAACAACCATTTAAAAGACTTTGCTCTCTCATCATAAAGAAGTGCAACTCCAAAAATTACCACCCCTCTGTGATGATTAAAACCTACAAATAAAGCCAAAGGCCTACATGCACTGTTAGTGCTGTATGTAGTGTCGAGTGTAACCATATCACTAAAGATGACATAACCAATGATCATTTTTGCATCCACCCAAAATATATTTGTTATTTGCTCTTCTATATCTAATTGGACTGCATAGTAAAATGAGGGATTAACTGCTGACTCCTGTTGGAAGTATTATAGTAAACTGTCTGCCTCTTCGTATGCCATGTTTCTTAACCTTTTAGTCCGAAAATAGTTCTTTTGATCTAAATGGGTGTGTCCAAGATTTTCTCTTCCACTTACTTGTTTGCTCATCAATTCAAATGAAACCTTTTGTTTAATCCCTGAGTCATTTACTAAATGAATCTTATAAGTATGCACCTGAGATACATTTCTTTGACACGCCAACATGTGGATAGTTTGTGGATAATGCAATTCATGATTATGCTAAGCTTCAAAATCACGAACTCTATATTTATCACATTCGCTATTGTAAGTGAGTCCTATTTTTGCAGGACAATTAGTTCTAGTTTCAAGTTTAGGCCTTTTGTCACTCGTAGTTTCTTTACGAACACCCTTTTTCCAACATACATATTTGCATGACCTCATTTTCCATCTTTTTTGCATTTATTGGACCATTTTTTTCTAACAACAAATCTAACTTTTCTGCCATAGTTAATCCAAAATTGCCAAGCCTCCTCTAAATTTTTAAATTTCTTGCCTTCTTGAGATGTTACTTGTTCCTCCTTCAATTGTTATCTCGTTTTGTTGATTATATGGTTCACTAGTGGTTGGACATTTAATTGATTGTGCTTCAAAAACGGACCCCTGTAGAGAATGTGCAACAACACCATCGCTTCTATCAGGGACAGACATATTTGCATTGAAAGTCCTATAGAGAATTAGGACTTCAATCTATTCAAATATGACCGAGTAATTATATTCCAACTCTAAAAATTACATAATGATAGTATATCTTGAAGCTCAAAATTAATAAAGGAAACAACACAATAATGCAAGACTAGGTTCAGATGATCAACATGAATGTATAACAGATTATCAACATGAATACATTGGAATACAAATTATTTAATCAACACAATTTAGGAATAACCCCTTTTGACTTTACACCTTCATAATTGCCATTCAGGCAATAACTCTAACACTTATTTTAATAAAATAATTGATCAAATTATTAGTCTTAAAAATATTAAATAACTCACATCCATTGGAATTCTATACGCATACCTTATAGAAAATGAAGCCATAAAAACTATCAGTAATGTTTATAATCACTAGCTAATCTGCTTTTCAAAAGAATCTTTAAAAATGACCATTGTCATTTCCAGAATCTATAAATACACATAAGCAGTCCTAAATAGAGCTGGGTGTGAAAAAGGAGAAACAAAACCAAATTCAGCCAAGAACAGAAGGATAAGATATATTCGTTCTCTGAGAAATTGGGGTGGAAAATGCAAAAGGGAGATGATAGATTGGTCCAAGAATTCAACAATGAGGTTGGTGTTTCTCGAAGGGTGTTCAAGGTTTGGATGCACAACAACAAGAACACTTACTAGAAGAGATCAGAAACTAGCAATACATAAACTAAAGGTAATACACAAACTGAAAAAGTAAATGTGGATAATGGCAATGGTAGTAGAGGTGGCTTTGATAGTGATATTAACAATCCTTTCAACATAAATAGTAGCAACGATGACATTCACAAAAACGAAGGTAGCTGTATCAATCTTCAAGCATCTGTTAATGGGTCTTCTTCTTAATCTTGATCCATAAAGAAAGTTAGATAGAAGGGAATGAAGTAGGTAGCTATTTGACCATTATCAGTGGTCATGTTTGTTTATTCCCATCTTTTTTTATAAGCTAAGGCCATAGGAAGATCTAGCTAGTTTTCTTATTTATGTTCATATCCTCTGAAATGAATATTATTTCCAGATATGTTTCATCCTCTTCAGCTTAGCTATGCCTCTTACTGCTGCTCTTTATAGCTGTAAGTACAAAATTTAAGTAATGCAGCTATATTTCTGAAACTTAATGATAAATCAACTCACTCAATCTTGATCGAAGGCTTTTCTATCACCACGAAGATTGTCGAGGGAAAACCACAGCTCCTAATCGGACTCTTGTTGAAGAACTTCGGCCGCCGGTGGTGGGAGGAGAGAACGACTGGTGGTGTTGTAGATTGGTGGGAAGGAGGAAAAATTAGAAATTTTTAGGGAAAAAAAGGTGAAAAGTGAAGGGAATGAAGTGAAAAAGTGAACAAGTAAAAAATAAAAATAAAAAATAAATAAATTAAATAAATGGGTAGACACATATTGCAATTTTGGCCATCTACACGAATAGATGGCCAAGATTGCATGACTGGATGCCATTCAGTCATGGGCATCCAGTCATGGCATAATTGGATGGGATCTCCATCCATCTGAAATAGGAGAAACTATCTATCTTCTCTGGAATGGCCGAGAGGTTGAAATAAATGCTCAATAAAGTCTGTGTCATTGTAGCTAAAGTATCTAAATGATCTATGTGAATCTGACCAAGAAACACAAACAATTGAAGATATCTTCTATGGAACTTAAAAATTATCTCATATGTTTCTGAAATATTTGTTACAAGCCATCAAGAGCTTATTGCAGAAGACTCTAGAGAGTACTTACCATAAGAAAATTCCTCCTAGTGCCACGTAACTCTAGAATAAATCTAAAGGAAAGATTTACTCAGATAAATAAATAAAATTTAATTCAAATTCAGCATAATTGAATAATTCCTTAAAGAGAATTATTAGTCACAAAATCTTTTATGAAAAAGGAGTCATTACAATTCTTTGATAATTTTTTTTACTCTTTAGCCTTTCTAATTAGAATTGTTTAGATTTTTTGCTTTTTGGCCATTCCAATAAAGAATAAAGAATGTCTAGCCCTGTCACCTAAGATGACACACAACATTTAAGATATAACAATTTCATGGGATCACATTTTTAGCAACTTTTCTGTTTTGTTGTTCCACAAATCTGAGAGTCAAAGATTTGGTAAAGAAGCTACAAGGAGATGATTGCCAACCCTTCTCCTTCGCAGCATGATAAAGTAACAGCAACGTTTTCATGCGCCACTAAAGGAATCAATCAACTTTCCAATCTTGCAAAGGGCTGGGCTTTTAGTTTTTAATTTTTTTAAAGAAATTGGATTTTTTTTAACAAAACCCCAAAACTGTGCCATAGTTTGATTTTTTTTTATAATGTTAAATTTTACTTTTCATCTTTTAAATTTATAATATTATATAATTACAAGTCGGACGTGAATCTCAATCTTTGCAGTAGAAATTTTTTTTATTGGTGATTTCTTCAATGATTGATACTCTTTTAATTTTTAGTTTTTTAGTTTTTTAATTTTTATTTTAAAAAAACAAATAAAGAATCAAAAGATTGTTTTTTTACCTTTTTTGTTTTCTTATTTTATTTTTTGAATTATTTTTGAATTAATGTGTTATGAAAATTGTTTTAATTATTTTAATTGTTTTCAAAAATTTTTTAAATTTATTTTTTAAAATAAAAATATTAAAAAATTAAAAAATTAAAAAATAAAAATATGGGCATTGTAGAGAGCACCTTTCCTGCTAGAGGGGAGTTTAACCCAATACCCGCCATAACGCTTCCCCTTGATTTTCCGGGAAAATTTACAGCCATGGTGAATTCTCAGATACCCATTAACCCCTTGAGGGTTGTGAGAGACCCAATGAGAGGTTCCAAGCAATCGTCGTAGCCAACTCTCCGGTTTTACATACCCCTCACTCTCACATGGACGATTCCACAGATTTATCATTGAAGACGAACTACACGACCCTTTTGCGGATTGCGCTATTTGGACCTGATGCAGGTGAAGCTGAAGCAGAGGCTTACCCATGACATCGAAGACAGTTCCATCCACTTTCTTTTGCCGATTATGTTCGATGATGTGGTGCCGGGTTGAGTCGTTGAGGCTCCTTGGAAGGTTCAGATGCTTCCTTTTATGGTAAATTTATTGCCTTTGCTGTATTTCTCTTCGAATTGTTGTAGCTTGGGCTTTTGGGGTTTATCAAAAGGGAACGCCTTGCATGCTAGCCTAACATGAGACCCACATGAGTGGTTCAAGTGGGGGGCATGTTATCAAACACAATTAGTGTATTGGACCCCAGTGAGAGGAATGCTTTCCTTCATTTTCCCAGCACGCTTAAGTCCCTTTTTCCATTTTGCTTTCACCATGAACTGTCATCATCAGTCCACGCTCCAAAATCATTTCTTCCACCCTATTCTTTATGGACTAGCCCCTTCGCCACTTCAAAGTTTCCTTCGGTGGGAGATAAACAAAAGTCTTTGCCCTTCTCTTTAAGGTTCAATTTTTCCTTCTCATTGACTATGCCACATTCTTTACAACCAGAGGCAATCTTTTTGATAGGAACAGCCAGTCAACTGATGTAACTTCTCATCAGAGGACATCTCAAAGAAGCAAAACAAGAACTTTCTTTGCCCCTTTTTACTTCCTCGATCTGGTGTGCACCCAGACATTTCTTATCTATAAACAGTCTTAAGTCTAAAATTTCTTCTGAGACCTCATTTCCATAGAAGAAAAGAGTTTAAAACTCATGATTTAGTCAGTGTCCTTGATTATGTAGAAACCAAGGTTTTTCTTTTGATGCTGCAGCCTTGGAATACCCAAAAAAGCCATTTAATCTGACGCAGTATTTGGAAATTTGTCCTGAGCAAGGCTCATTTTATCTCATGGGCTCCATCTTTTCTCTGTTTTTGATAATACTTATCTGGGCGACATCAGCATTGTTGGGATCTAATGATCAGAGTATCAAATCAGCTCACCTTCTTGACCTCTTCATACGAGACTACACGTTCAAGTCATTGGACGAACACTTTAGAACAGGGATATTACAGTCAGTGAATTTGCCTGCAAACCTCTCTGGCATCAGAGTTGATACAGTAAGGCTCCGATGTGGCAGTTTGCGAAGATATGGTGCCCGCTTAAAGGAATTCCATCTGGGTAGTGGTGTAACTGTTCATCCATGTATTGAGAGGGTCATGTTGATCAGACAGAATTTGGGGTATAACTGGTCTTCTATATATTATTCTGACTATGATCTCTCTGGGTATCAGCTTGTTTCGCCAATTGTGGGCCTCCTAGCTTACAATGCTGATGAAGATGTAAACTCCAGCAACCCTTTTCAACTTGGAATTCTTGCCGGAGAAAAACCCTTGACAATTGATTTTACTAATATTACAAAGTTCACCAAAGCAGAAGGAATTGTACCATTGTGTGCCAGTTTTGAAGGAGATGGAAGAATGACACTAGGAAAGCCATCATCACCACACGTTTGTGTTGCAAAGAGGCATGGCCATTTTGGTTTGGTTATTGACTCCCCCCCAGAGCAGTTCAGAAAGCGGATAAGCCAGTGGAAAGTGGCAGTTGGGAGTACCATTGGAGCTGCGCTGGGTGCTTTTCTTTTAGGCTTGCTTCTGGTGGCGATGCTCGTTAGGGTGAAGAAGAGATCAAGAATGGAGGAGTTGGAGAGGAGGGCATATGAAGAGGAAGCCCTTCAGGTTTCAATGGTTGGGCATGTGAGGGCTCCTACAGCGACTGGCACTCGAACTACACCCATAATTGAGCATGAGTATATACCTCCTCCTCGTTGAAATATTTCACTTGATTGGCGATCAATTAATTTTGTAACATTAAAATGACATTCAATCAACTTCATATCGGGACAAAACTATGTTTGTATTAGTTACGACAAAAAATTGCATAGATTTGTCCTTCTAAGTGGTGGGCGTTGATCCTGAACTCTGCTGATTCATAATTCTTTTCCCCTGAATTTAGATGCTAAACTTTTTGGAGGGTTAATTTTTGTTTAATTACCAGCAGTTCTGAACTCCTGTTTCCAAATACTTTCATTATATGGGATATTTGAGAGTCATATAAGTGTATCTTTTTGAATGTTTTGCACTAAATTTGACATTGTTGAGAAGACTTTGTTCAACATGTATTTGATTGATAAGAGCTACAGTACACAAGTCATAGTTTAAAAGAATCATGGCTGCAATTTTTTCTTTCCTTACCCATGTCAAATGCAATTATAAATCTGAGTAGCTTGAAGCTACAGACATGCACTGCGATGATGTTGGTTGAAAGTCAAAAGAAGCTAATCTATAAACCATCCTATGGTAGGATAGCTTGATGATTTCTTATACAAACAATCTCTTATACTATGAGTGATCAAAATATATAATTTGCTTTATGTTGGCTGTCTCTAAGTAGAAAGCAGAAATTAGAAAGTTTGAAACTTTGAATTATGATCTGCTTGTGGTCAATTTACCATGGAAAGCAATCTTTGGAGATATTAGTTACAGATTCACTAGCCAATGGGGGTGATTTTATAAATTATGAGTTACATGAAATGCATTAACAACAAACAGAAAAAAAGTAACAAGAAATGTACAGTTTTGAGCTTCTGTTTTTTCCTGTTAAACAAATAACACTGACACTTACAGCTGAAAAGAAAATATTGAATATGCAAGCATCTGAGCTGGGCTGCTACATGGGAATTCGGCACTTTCGCTGGTTCTGATCAATGATGTGGTGCAGGGTGCTGATCATAGCCCTATTAAAGGCTTTTCAGAAGGTTCTACAGTCATCTATAAGGTAATTGTTGTCTCTGGACTCTGGTGCCTTCAGCATCAAATGTTGTAATTTGGGCTTTTGGGCAAGATTATAATGTTTTACTAGGTTTTTGAATGCACCAGTGCTGCAATGCGATTTTATCTGATTCCTGTGAATTGGTCTTTGCACAATGTGTTGGCTGCTGGACTAATCCTAAAAGTATGATGAGGACATATCTATAGCACACGTTAAAAAGTTGAAGTGCCCTGTATAATAAGTCATTTGATAAATGGCACAATTAGTTTTTCTTTTATGTTTGAATCTGAACATTACGCAGTATATGCTGGAAAACGTTGGGTGCAGCAATTGATGTGCTAATTGTATAAATTGTCTTCTTCACTTAGTAAGTACCTTCAAGCTTGTAAGTTGTAACAGGTATAGGAAGCATAGCCTTTTCATGACAGTTGGTTTAGGCAACTTCAGAACCAGTTTTTGTTCACTACCATTAGTGTTATGGTTTTCTATATAAAGTTCTTATTCATGTTATACATTAGACTTTTAGTGTACTTATCGAAAACTCCCTTTGCCCACTTGATTGAATTTAACATCAGACATACGCACTCAGAAACATTAAAGTAGGCAGGAAGAACTCATCTCTGAGGCAAAATTGGGTAGAGTACCAATAGGATACTCAATTGGGTTATTAAGGATGGTAGCCACTGGCTCACTGCTACGTTAAACATTGTGTGCTGGGACCGGCTTTCATAGAAAACCTGGTGTCTAACCATAAATATATCTTTCCTTCCGAAGCTGGCACTTACTGGATAAGGGTGGGAACTTGTTGAACTTGCACTTTTTTCCCAAGGACCCGTTAAAAGTTATATATATATATATATATAGGGTAATTCTATATCAGAAACCACAACCTGTTTTCCTCTGCTACTTAGATGTTTGCTCTCGTCATGGCTTGGGAGTTACAGGGTTAATGGTGAGTATCTGCATATTGCAAGATCTATAGTTGTGTAGACTTTGCAATTTCCCTTCTCATTGTATAAGAGATAGAGTAGCAAGTACACTTTGGATGAAAGTTATGCTTTCAGTCTTGTGATAGCAGCATTGGTTCAAGTATTCATATACCCCACTTGGTTACAAAAAGCTAAATCAATGAGTAAGTAGAAGTTTGGATATGAAGCTAAAGTCTAAGAAAGATTCAAGCTTCTACTGTGGACGATCCTACCAAGTTGTTTGGTTGAACAAAATCCAATATGAAACCTGGGAATGCTAGTTTTGACATCCTGCATCTAGAGCCAATTCAAGTGGCTTGCCTGATTTTTGTAAACTTTTAAAGGATTCAAATTTGAAACTAGGCAAATATTTATATAAAATAAGAGTCGTCTGATATTGATATACTTATTATGGTATTTTGGATAATAAGAGTGGTAATTACTAATTATAACTCAAACTCATCTAATCATCAAACTCAATTTAACTATTTATGTTTATGGGTTAAATCGGCTGAGACATTACATAAATTATTTAAGTATGAGTTTTAGTGGATCAACCCATAATTAATCATTAACTAACCTCATATGACTTTGTTATTTATTTATTCTCCCTCCTTTTAAGGTGATTTATATTATATTTAAATATACTAAAATCTAGAACTTCCCGGATTTGAATGAGGTCCTAGTTCTTGGACTCCGATTCGAGCTCGACTCTCAAGCCAAGACTCGGCCATAGCTTTAAGACCACTGTGTTTAATATATTAGTATCCAAAATGTCTAATGGCATTAGATAACATCATTTTAAGTATTATTTTATATTTAAAAATTATAAAGATTTTACATTTTTAAATTTTAGTTTTATTAACCTTTATAAAATATTAATTTTATCAGTTGTTTGTCCATTTTTAATTGTCATCAAATATAAAAAATATAAGAATGGTGGTCTGCAAATTCCTCCATGTGCACCATTATTGGGCAAGGCAAGGGTTACAGTATGGATTGGGCCTAGTCTCGTGACGGTTTCTTTTTTAAATGGGCCAAGAGAAATGAACCCAAATATGACTCACACGAGTTCACGACTACATGGGCCAGCTCATGAATTTTTAAATAAACGGGCCGACTATCATGAAAATGATTGCTTGTCATTGTTTCTTTTTCTTGGACAAAAGATGCAAATCCAGGGAAAGCAAAATCGGAGCAGAACAAATCAAAAGAAAGAAACGACAGCTCCCGAAACTACGATGGCTTGGGCCAGAAAATCCTGCTCCTTTTTTTATCGGCCCACTTGAACCATACCCAAAGAACTCTTCAGTTATGAGTTTGATTGGTGATTTCTTGCTGGTAGATATTCCCATTAATTGCAATGCGCCTGACGAGTTAGAACAACTTATTTTTCTCTTGCTTTTTTATTTTTTAGTTAATTTAACTTCGATTAACGATAAAATCGTAACTCTTATTCTTGAAGACGATTTTATTATCACCGAATTATAAGTTTATTGGTCTTTTGTACTTACTTTACTATTTTTATATACTAAATAAGAAAAAGACTTAATTATATTTTTTATTTTTTTAGTTTATCCAAGTTACAGCTTTAGTCATCAAGTTAAAATTAAAGGGATTAACATTATAATTTTAATAAAATTAAAGAGATCATATTATTTAAGATAAAATTAAGAGAATCAAAATTATAATTTTATCAAAATAATAAGATTAAAATTATAATTAAATCAAAAAAAAAAAGAGTAAGTAATCTTTTCTTTTATAAATATATACTAATATATATAACTTGGAAGACTATACCAACATACCAAGTTTTTATTCTTATATTGCCTTTTCACTCTAACAATAACTTACATTCTTATATTACATGCACTTTATTAAATTTCTATATTGTCTCTCTACTCTACGATACTGCATTCTTATATTGTCTATTTTCTTTATTAATAACCATTCTAAAAAAACTAACCATATCAAATAAAAAAATTAAAACTAAAATACATTAATATTTAAATTTAAAATAAAATTAACATGCACATTATCGTGCATATCAACTTGTGAAGAAACTAGTAAATAAATGCCAAATCAGTTGTAATATGTTACCAAATTATATATATATATATATATATAGGCATATTCAAATCTAATAATTAAATAATAAACCTAAGAAGGAGTTCTTTCGGCTAGGGGTGAGCATGGTAGGGTATAGCTAGGGTATTATAGTATTCAAGTTAAATATTAAATTTTGTGGGTACCAAATTTAAGGCCTAGTTTCATCTTTATTGAATCTTTAAACACAGGCCCATTAACCTGCAAAATTTCAGATTAAACAATTTTCTATACGTAGACTTATTTATCTAAATATAATTCAAATAAAAAGAAAAAATATCTCAAATAAATATTAATATAATTTAAAAAAAGTCTTAAATAACCACTAATGTCATCTAAATAATAAGAAAAAGCCTTAAAAAATACTTTTTTAATGTTTTGGTAACCACAAAATAATTAAAATAATAATATTTTTATTATCACTCATTTTAAATTGAAGTGACGAGAAATAAAGGTAGTATGTTTTAACTATATATACCAATGGTGAACCCACGTATAAGAGGTTGGAGACAGTTGTCTCCACAATTTTTTTATTACTATATATAAGAAAATAAATGTGTTCCCACCAAAAAAATGTATTAATCCCAACTCATTACGTTCTCGCTTCTTCTGCAGTCCATTAAGTGTAGTAAGGAGCAAATGTCCACCCGGCCTCTTTATCAACATGTCGAGTAGGCATGTCCACTAGCTCATTTGTCTCACATTTACTCTATTAGCACATTTCCCACTTCCCTCCACACAAATCACAATCCTCACTTCCTCTGATACTCATTTGGAATTGGCACAACTCAATTTATGGCACAAAGGAGAGAGATATTTTTTTATAGTGTTAAAAATAAAAAAAATATTTTTAAAATAAAAAAACAGGTAGACAACAACTGTAATTTTGTATAAGTGGCATTAGATGTAATTGAAGATTTCGTGAGAGTGACAACTATTTTTATAATCTCTTTTTTGTTTTGTTTAATAAATTGCTCATACTCCTCGAATTTTATGAGTCCGCCACTGATATGTACAATATTTAGAAAATAAAAATTTTGAAAATTCAATTAACTTATTATGTACATTATTAATTAATGTTACTTGTATTTTTATCTGTTATAAATTATTAAATTATAAATTATATTTTGACATCAAATTAGTGTGGAATAAAAGGAATAAATATTTTTGAAGGAATAATGTAAAAATTTTATAATATATATATATAGGTCTAGGGCGGGTGGGTATTATGATACTCAGATCCAATGTTCAGAAAATCGGACCATTGAACCGGTGAAGGGGGTTACTGGTTCAACCGAGGTCGAACTAGTGTGAATTAAAAAATATATATTTTAATTATATATTATAGAATATATTATATATAGAATAAATAAAAATAAATAATAAAAATAATTAACTAATAAATACTAATATATTTGAAGTACATTAAATAATTTCATCACAATTAAAATAAATCTATAATTGTCCACTTTGGTGTTTTACAATCTGCATAGTTCAAATTTTTTTTTCTTCATTTTTATGTATATTTGAACTAGGTTTTGAAGATTGAAGATTGATATTGATTTTTTTTAGTTGTTTTTGTTGTTCCTGATATGTTTGGTCATGATTTTGACACCTCTTTTCTTTCTATTCTTCTTCTTCATCTTATTCGGATTTCTGCAACAGAAATTATTAGGAAAAAATTCAAAAACTGATTGAACCAGTGACCCGTCCGGTTCAACACCGAATCACCGATTTTTTGCTCCCCCAGTTTAGGGGGGTCATCCGGACCGATCCTATGGCTAGTTCCTGGTTCAACCGGTCGAACCGACCGGTCTGGTCTGGTTTTCAAAACATTGCTCAGACCTGAAACAATTTAAAAAAAATCACCATACCCAGGCCTGGATCGATAAATTTTACGGCTAACCATTAAATATTTAAGTAAAATGCTCATTTATACTTTGGGCCTTAATTTTTTGAGTTCAAATTTTAAAGCTCACACTTATAAAAACACATAGGACATTTGCTTTTTTGGTCTCTCCCTTCAATCTTCCATAATTTTCCTGCTGGTTATCTACTTTCCGGCACCGATCGTTAGCTTGTCAGAGGGTTTGAAGGAGTGTGATTAGATTTTGGTAGTACTATTAAAATGGGCATGTCCCACCTTATCTGACTCTCCTCGAGCTACAAGAAAAACGAATTGGGCCGGGCTGGGCCATATTCTTTTTAGTCGGGCTTTATGTAATACCTTCAGCTGTGGGCAGAAAAAAAAAATAAAGAATAAAATAAAGATAATATAATATTATATATATATAAAGCTATAGCTTCTGGGAGAGGTTTAAAAAAAAAGGGGGGTGTCCGTCTCTTTATCCGTCCAATTTGTGCAAGAATTCTCTAGAGAAAGTGCCTTGGGTGTCTTAGGGGCTGTTTGTTTGGGCTTATCAGAGAATGCATTTTCTCCTTCTCTTACAAGAAGAAAGATTTTTTTTTAAGGAGAAGTTGTTTTATGTTTGGATGCAATAATTTAGAAGGGCTTTTGAAGTAGGATGAACAATTTTAGAAATGAAGGTTTCTCTCTCTTCTTATTTTTCTCCTTATCAGAAAAAGCAAGGTTTCTCTCTCTTCTTATTTTTCTCCTTATCAGGAAAAGCTAAAAATTTTAGCTTCTCCTTATAGGAGGTTTTCTCTATTTCCATTAATTTATCCGTTTTTTATAAGTTCAAACAAACAGATATATTTTTATCAGAATGCATTATTTTTTGAAAAAAAGTAACTTATTCTCAAAATAAGCCTAAACAAACAGGACATTAGTCATTTTCTCCCACAAAAAACGTGAGCCTCCTTCCACTTTCCTCTGTGTTTTTCGATGAAGCTCTCCAAGGTATCAAGTCTTCTTGCTACTATCTTGGTTTCAAGTTTTCTTTGTGAGTTCCACCTTGTTTCAGAATTAGTATTCACTGGTTAGGTATTTTTTTAAGGGTTCAATACATGTTCCTAGCTAGGGCAATCTCTGTTTTGGCTTGTTGGGGGCAGGGGATTAATGCAAGTTTTAATCCTTCCTCTTCTCTTCGTAAATTTGGGCTCATCTCCTCATTTTGTTTATTTTTTTTAGCTGCCCCACCTTCAACATTTACTAGTTAATTGGGAGGAGCATAGGATCAGAAATTTTATTTTGTTCAACTTCACTTTCCCGAGTTCAAACTTAAGAGCCTGCTTGCTGACAATAGTAATAGTAGCCGAAGACTTTGCTTACTAGTTTAACAGACTTGGGGTAGCCTAAACTCTCATGGAAGTGTTGTCCTTTCAACATTTTGAAGTTGGGAGGTGAGTTGAAGTTTTCACCTTGACTATATATATGGAATCACATGATTTTGTGTCTATTATAAGTCTTAAAATTTTTTTAATCATTTCATGAACCCAATAGAAAATTTAATTATATTCTCAAGGCTTATATCATTCGTCTATACATTATGTGAAATTATGAATGTTCAATAATGTGATTGAATGAGAATATTCTTTTAGAAAAGTATTGAAAGTTTATAGTATTTGATGCATAATTTATTTGTGAAAATATGGAAACACCAATTCAATGATCAGTAAAAGTTCGATGGATCTTTTGGCACTTCCATAGAGTAACCATTATGTGAAATTATGAATGTTCAATTATGTGATTGAATGAGAATATTCTTTTAGAAAAGTATTGAAAGTTTATAGTATTTGATGCATAATTTATTTGTGAAAA